>BFEA01000424.1:1249156-1261896 GCA_003427395.1 Chara braunii | reverse complement strand
TCTCTCTCTCTCTCTCTCTCTCTCTCTCTCTCTCTCGATCTATTGATCTATCTATCTATCTATCTATCTATCTATCTATCTATCTCTATGTCACCCCCTTCTCCCCACCCCTGCCTTTATTTGTCTCTCTCTTCATATCTGTCTTGTAAGGGCAACTACTTATCCGAAACAAAAGCTGACAATCAAAAAGAAATTTGTCATCAAGGCAATGCATGAACGATTCCCAATCAACACGTCTCTCTTCCTCTCTCTCTTGTAAGACCTGTCAACTTCCTTCATTCGAACGATACTCCTGCAACACCTCACCAGTAGAAACCTGTTGCAAAACTTTGCGACGATACTCATCAAAAGTTTCAAATCGACCCTGTCTTTGCCGATTGTAGTCGAGATGAATGGCAGCATCGACACATGTCCAAGTGTTCATGCCTGTATTCAAATCCGCTGCTGCCTCCACAATATTTTGTACCCTGTAAGAACTGTCAAGATAGGACAGGAGTGCAAGTGTCTTTTTGGGACCAATAGATTCAAGAGAGTCATAAATCGCAATGTTAAAATTAGAAGAACTTGGTTCTTCCAACGGTCTTGTATGGACATGGAGATGGTCCCTCGACGGCGTGGGAGTGTCCACAATACAACTGAGAGGAGATGGAGTAGATGTAGTGGCAGGCGAAGTTGTAACAACAACAAAAGTAGTGACAATCCGCGTTGACACGGTGGATGATGGAGCACAATCCCCAAGACGTAGAAAAGTTGAAGGGGATGCCGCTCGAAGGGCGAGCATACGGACCGGAGCGGAATGAGGAGCGGAAGAAGCAACCATCGGAGGAATCCTTTTTGAAAGACATTGTATCCGTGCATATCTGAAAAAAGGTAGGGGAATATGCCCTTCTGTCGGACAATGTGGCAAATCAATTGTCATCCTCGTGATTTCCTCATAAGAGAATGCAAGCCACTCATCATGCAAAAGCGACTGTACCATCCAAGAAGCCTCTAAATCCGTAATATCCAACGCTTTTGAAGGAAGAGTGCATCGTCGTTCCAACCGCATATTACTGAGTTTGTTTCGTTGCCATTCCAAGAAGTTCTTCCATATTTTCTCATCCTTTGCGACTGTTGCAGTTTTGATAAACATTTCAAAGAGCATCTCAGTCAATATTTTTTGCATGCCAACCTTCTTCGCGTGGTCGAACCACCTAGCAAGATAAGTGAGTGGACTTGGAGTGCGGACTGTTGGGGTATTGTCAGCATCGGGCACCATAATAACATTCGAAGGATTGTGCGGTTCAGATGTACGACAAACATTTTTTTCGCGTTGACTGCGTTGAGATTGCGAACACGAATCAGTAACACGCGCACGTCCGGCAAGCCGTCCACAAAACGGCCCTGGTGCAAGTTCATCGGCACGGATCCCCTCTAGAGCTCTCAAAATCTGAGTTGTTGTTTCCCTAGGATCCGGTTGTTGTTCCTCCCTATTAGTAGCTAATGTAGAATCGAACATTACAGTCGAATGAACAACATTAGTTGTGTTCATTGTTGAACTCACACTGTCGGGAATTGTACTTGTCGCAACGGCGGACGATTTATTTCCTTGTGCAGAACGTTGGGATCGTGAACCTGAATTACGACCATGCACAAGTGTAACAACTCCTTGAGTAGTTTTTTCCCTCGTTTGACGATTTCGGAAGGTCAACTCATCATCATTAATTGGAGTCGAAGCCACGAGAGTTTCTTCATTTGTGACACGTTTACGCTTGGCTGTAGAATGAACCGCTTGAGAATCATCTGTCTGGCTATTGTCGTCGTCATCATCGAGGTCATTCTTACTATCCAAATGCAACGAATAATTAGGCACACTTTCCTGACGCTTTTCATTAGCAGGCACACTTTTCTGACGCTGTTGACGACTATCGTCATAAGAATCAACACGCATTTTTTCAGCATCTTTGAGCGTGCTTTCTTGTTGATGGGCACCTCCATCTTGATCGGACAACATATTATGGGCAGCAATATGCTCAATTTCAATATTAGATCCATCTTGTTTTGTGCTCCTCCTCAATCGCTTTGAGTGGGCTCCTTGTTGTTTGGATGTTACAACGACAGCACCATGTGTGGTATCGCTAGTGACAGTTTGTTCCAACTTTTTCATTTGAGAGCGTGTCCCATACCCATGGTGCGACGGAGACTTGCCTGCGCCAAAAAAAAAAAATAAGTTTTACTAAAATTCAACATTGACCAGCGAAAGGAGATATACACCATAAAAGAAAATAAGCGATGTCAAAAGTGATGTGCATGTCCTAGAAACTGATGCGAAAGACGTATAGACGATCAAATAAAAGAAGTCATTCTAAAAGTTCATGATATACAATATCCCAAAAGGACAGAAGTATTCGAGATGCGAAGACTCGATGAAAAAAAGAAGGACCCATCCCAAAAGTTTATGCTATACAATATTCTTCGTGAAAAAATTCTTATAAGGCAATGCAACACGGATGTTGTTGGGATGACCAACACGCGATAAAACAACGTACAATTGCCCATGCGCAAAAACCGGTTTGCGTAGCCAAACCCCTGCACGCGATACGGTTTGTCCTTGTGACTTATTTATCGTTACAGCAAAAGCAAGACGGACTGGAAATTGCCTCCTAAACCATTTGAATCCCGTGGTTTCATGATCGCTTGTCAAATCAATCTTCGGGATCAGTGCTATTTTACACGTTTGCATTATTGTCACTTCCAACAAATCATCATTAACGATCTAATTGAGAATCAGCCTTGTACCGTTGCAAAGTCCTTGCTTCGGTGACAAATTTCGCAAAAGCATGACGGGTGCACCAATTTTTAAGCGCAACTTGTGAGGAGGAAGGCCAGATTCTTCGAGAGAGTTTAAGAACTCGCGCTTAATAGTGAGTTCCATATCATCCGAATCGGGATAATCAATATTAAAAAGATCACGCACCTCCCCAGGAAAGTCATCAAGAACACGGTTGTTAACAGAACCGGCATCGTCATTAGTAGGGCATAAAATCAATCGAGGCAAGAAATAATCGGCATCCCCCACATGGTTGGACATATCACCAAACGTCCATGAAATCAAGTCGTGAATCGGTTTATCGGTACAAATCTCACGTGGCAATCTGACCGCAGCAGGTTCATTAGGAACAACACGAGGATGGTAACCATTCCCAATTCGCATCAAAAAGTGGTCATACATTTGTGTCATTTCATCATTCCCCAAACTTAAGATTCGCATATTTTCGGTTTGTTGATGAACCTCAAAAAGTTTCCACAAAGGCGACATTTTCATGGACGCATCAATTTATTGCGCTCGCGATCCGTGTTTCACAACAGGCAAAACCTGTCTAAAATCCATAGCAAGAAGTATAACTTTTTCACCAAACGGCTCGTCGTTGTTACAGAGGTCTTGAAGCGTAATGTCAAGAGCTTCTAAGTTAAACTTGTTACTCATGTGAGCCTCGTCTCAAACAATCAAGTCCGCACGACGGATAAGCTCTGCAAAATCACTTTGTTTCGGAATCAAGAAGGGACGCGTGTTATCAAGTTTCAAAGGTGCACGAAATCGTGAGTGAAACGTTCGACCCCCTGTTAAGAGAGTCGCCGCTATCCCACATGATGCAACAGGCAATGCAATGCCAGAACGAGACCTAGTGCCTGCTAAAATGGTTTCAATGCAAAAAGTCTTTCCTGTTCCTGCAGGTGCATCGACAAAAGCACGTAACGGTGTTTTCTCTTGCACAGCCCGAACGACTCTTTCCACCAACACTCGTTGACGTGGACGAAGACGTCGAAAATTAGTCTCATATCTTCGTTGCATTTCAATCGGATTATACGACAACTCATCATTTACAATCGAGGATACCGTTCTATTTTCGTAATGTCTCGTTATGTTCTCAACAATCGTTTCCCCGTCGGGTATTGGATAATGAAGGCAAAATTGACGGATGTTTTTTCCAGACTCTTGCAAAATACGATCTAGATGGAATAACACTAACGATTGTAAAATGTTCGAGGGAATAATTTCAGAGTCGTGGCGGTACTGAAAATAGTCACACATCTTATCCCAATGTCGTTCAAAAAAACGAACCGGATCGTTCACTGGACCAAATGCAAGAGGTATAACGAATATTTTACAGACTTCTTCAGGCATGTAATGCGCCGCGGCCGTGTCTATAGATTGATCGTATGCATTGTCTCTTCGCAAAAGGCCTAATCGAAGACACACGGATTGGAAAGAATTGTATTCGACTCCGTCCATCGTACGAAGTTCGGCAAAAGAGCACACCCCACGAGAATATTCATGGTTTAGCAACACGCGCAAATAAAATCGTTCTCCTTCCACGATTCGCACGTGATGCAATCGAGATATCTTTTCGAAAGGACCACCGTGAAGATCGCGCTTTCTTCGGTTTCATTTCTTATTCTTATTATCCCACACATGAGTATTTACGATCCCTGCATATAGAGGAAGCTCCTCTTTACAAACATGCTCGTTCAAAGAGTTGTGTTTCATCCATGCCGTCAATTTTGTTTTCGGGGGCCCTTGCGAAACAACGTCATGCTCAGTGTCAGGTTCAAATTGCACTTTTTGCATGTTTTCGAGATGCACAGGCAATTTTTCAACCGCAGGTCATTGTTTCGCAACGTCGAACTCAAATAGACGTCAGCATGCTTCACATGCACCTACAACACGCATATCTTGATACAATTTGACCTCGTCGATGGACGCATTATTATCTTGCTCGCAAACCATAGCACGATCACACCCTTTGTACACGTACTTATACACGTACTTGCACGCCTTGATATTAGCACAATATTTTACATTTATATGACAATTAAACCTCATTAGCAAGTACGGGTTATATGGGACTACACGCCGATTGTCGTAAACGACTCCATTCAGAACAACCGTAAAACCACCATCAGTTGGTTTCCTTCTCCTATACGAAGGGTACGTTTGTTCGTCTTTGAATGTTGTTGCTGAAATGAAGTCTTTCGGAAACCCTTTTGTACATTCTCCATCCTCCGTACACAGAGCGTCACGTTTCTCCGCACCACAAATTCCGTGCAACATGAACTTGGCCACCCTTTCTCTCAATTCCCCTTCCTGAGGATTCTCTGCACACACCACATTGTCAACAACATCCGCATCCTGAATTTTATCATTCGGATGCAGGATAACCAATATATGTGCGTGTGGTAAGCCCCTTTTTTGAAACTCCACCACATATAACATTGCACTCATCCTACCAAAGATCCATTTATTCTTTATCTCATCAATCAGTTGCGCAAGGTAATCTTTGAATTCTCGCGCCAGGAGATCTGGCCTGTCGTTAGGAGATTGACCTGGCAACAGGGCTTGTTTGATCTCCGGCCAGTTAGTGTTGCTTGTCATAGTAATGAAAAGATCTGGTTTTCCGAATCGCCTCACAATTGTCATGCTGTCGTGATATCTTTCACTCATATATCGGGGGCCCCCAGTGAACGTCGATGGTAAAACCACTTTTGTCCCAACATCATCACCACGTTGATTTTGTTGCACGGCATCTCTTAAATCCTGATAATACTCCGAGCGCAATTCTTTTTGGTGGAATCTCACTCATTTTAAGCGGAGGGATTCAACTTTAGCGTACGCCATGCAACAAAACTCGTGGAAGAGACGTGCTGCATAAAGGAGGCAAGGCCTTTCACCATCGAATTCATGGAGGTGAAAAGCATAGTACTTCTTGGCACTAAGTCCTGGCGGCCATCCAGCTTCCGAGGCACGTTGAACACACCAACTATCAAATCCCTCCGGGAAAAGTAAAACAAACCTTAAGCAGTCGTGCGCTCCAGAACATTCCGGAACCACAACCGTCTGCCGCTCACCCGGAAGAGGAGCACGTAAACGAATCTCGAGCTCACGAGGAAGGAGTTCATCGACCATTAAAACACACATCTCATGTAAACCCATAGGACGGTTATAACGCCTTGCATGTTCGCCATCAGGTATGGCATCCGGATTTATGTCCAACTTCCTCCTGTTCAACGCTTCTGGCGGAAGGTCAACAACCGTCATAAAGTCCTTCACGTAATTATTACATCGTTGTAACAATTCGTGAAACCTGCTCAATATGCGTTTCGCTTGATGAAGTTGGGCATCGGATGTACGTGCAGGTAAGTTAAGAAAATCTACCCTTTGATCAATCGCGTCGTCCAAACGTTGAGGATCATGCAAGTATAGTTGTGCAAACTGAGGACGTTCGCCTTCCCCCACAGCTAATGCACCGATACGATGAAAGATTGGACCTTGAGCCCTAAGTTGGGCTTGGAATCCTTGAACACCATCGCTCAGGTGTTTCAACCGCGAGGATGCAAGGGACAAACTACTATTAATTATTCTCGCATTGTTTCGAAGGAATTGACCGTTGAAACTTCGAGACGTCCAAAGGGAAAGAATCTCATACTCCCGGGAGCCTTCGCAAGGCCATTCCCATAGAGGACAACGCATTGTACATTTTCGACAACACATCTTCGTCCATTTTTTCTAATGATGCCACAATTTAGCACCACAATGCCTACATGGATTTCGAGTGTCAATGCTAAACGGTTTTATGGTGCTAACATTCCCACATATCGCCACAGTATTCTCAACCGCCGCATACGTGGTTGTCACAGCTACCGATGGGAGTGCATTAAGATCAAGAGCCGGGACATCATGGGAATCGTTGATTTCTTCGTCCTTATTATTGGACTCACTGTGTTCAGGATTGTTCATTGAATTTCGATTTTTCATGGATGCATTCTGCCGTTGTCTTTCTCGCGATGACAGACTCCGCGACCCTCCCGCTCGAGAAGATTGACTCTGCGATTGTCTCTCAAGAGAAGATGCGGCCGTATTATCGACGGCTGCATACGTTGTTGCAATAGGTGCAGATGGAAGTGTATTAAGATCAGGAATCGGTATTTCATGTGGCTCATTCATTTCTTGTTCACAGCTATGCGGATCACTATTTTCAAGATTATTCATTGCATTTTGGCGTGCGGAAGATGCGTGTTGTGATTCACTTCCCCGAGGAGAATATCTCCTTGATCGTGTAGGGTCGATCTCTTGAATCTAATGAAAAATACTTATAGCAAACCGCCTTCTTCTCACACGACGCTCAAAATTGTAGGTTGCACACAAATCTTCTTTACTCTTACGAATCTTTATGCAAGCTCTTAATGCACGTATACACCTAATATGTCTATTAGCGTGTCTTTGCTTCATTCGCATTGGTTTTGAATTTGAATTGGATGCAGAACGTGATGCATTCCTATTAGTTCTATCTATTTTTCGTGCTTGTCTATAAACACGTACATTCTTCTCGAGATTTATTGTACGTGCATCATGACCCAATGACATATAGTCAACCATTGAGGATTCACTATTCTGAATGGATGGGCCAAACTCCAAATGGCGAACGATTTTATTAGCACGTCGTTGCCGAAGCAATAACATACGGTAACGTCTGGTACGTCTCGCACGAATCGGTTTCCATAATAATAATCTTCTTCGTCGATTCTGAAATCCGATAAATTTCCTCAACGATGTGTTCGGCGAATTCAACGCGGTGTTGTCAAACAAAGACACATGTGTACAAACGGATGGCGCAGAATGAGAACGTGATTGAACATTTGTCATTGGAGGACAAACCTTAGTCTCGACGATTCTTTGTTGTACATCAATAGACTGTGAGGAAACATTTTCTATTGGAACAGATCCTTGACCAATTGCAAGTGAATCTGTGTTCATTGGGACATTCGGATCAATCTTAATCGGTCGTTGACTTTGCAAGGTCAGCAAGGGACTTCTATGACAACCGATACAATCAGAATGAACATCAAGATTTTCTTGTGTCATGATGTTGAAGAACATACGACTTGCGAAATTTTGTGACAAYGCAATTGCTTCTGCAAAAGAAAAAGACTTATCACTAAGATGTTCTTTGGCAGAAGAATGCGGATCACCATATTGACTCACGATCGGTTGTTTACCTTTGCTCTGAGCTTCCGCCACACCTTCTGCACCTATGGGCTGTATTGTAGACCTTTTAGCTCGACAACTTTGTGAAGGTGGTCGTACGTGGTTATGGCGTACGTCTTGCGATGAGATCAATGTCCCACTCACAGAAGCATTGCGGGACACATCTAAGCATACATAAGATGCGAACGGATAGTTGGATGAGGAAGAAGGGCGGTCGAATGGAGAGAAAGTCAATCGAGTGGGAACAATTGATTCAGAAGGAGATTTACTACATTGTGGCAATATCGGTGAGGACGATAAAGGATCATTAACAGGTCTTTGGCATCGTCGAAGGCGTTTGCGGATCGCCACGGAACTTCCGAAGACATATCCGCAATAAAAGCAAAAGGTGCAGCGTTAGATAGATCAGTGTTGGTTGAAACATCGCGCATAGGCTCGTCCTCTGRCAAATTAGTAGTCTAATGCATATGCATTTCTAGATCKATATAAAAAATTAGTTCAACGYCATAAAAGTGAACAGATATAGAAAGTTGCGACTGATAAAATATGCCTTAGAAAACTGTCATATTTAAATTAAAATTAAAAACAATATAATATGAAGTAAAAAACGAAAGAGGAAGAGGAGGTGTTCCGATAACAAAGAAAGCARTTGCAATGGCAAGCAAAAAGATCARAGAAATCAACRGGTYAGTTCCTAAAAMAAATRGAAAWAAAAAAGTYCATTTTGCATCATACGACGTAGCCCCTTTARWKAGGAGGGCATTGGAAACGGGCTTCGGGYTGGAACCCTTCCGAGTCCCGAGGTCGGTTTTGCCTTTGTTCCTCCATRAACTCAGCGGSTACTCAATRTAAGCAAGASGGGGGCGCTTTTCTCKTTCACGGATCACTACATAATGATTTCTTATCGATAGTTTACTCACTACGACAGTCTATTGATTGACATCCATAAACAAACACAGCCAGAATATCAACCCTAAGCTCAATTGAAAAACTATAATTTCTTATGGCTGATTTATAATCCTATACGCCCCTCAGTCTTTTCAGGGCCCCATAAAAATTATAATTTATTTTTTGAAATTCTTTTGTTCCCCTATACGCCCCTTAGTCTTTTCAGGGTCCCTTGAGATCGAGTCATACGTACCTCATTCATCCACGTTTGTCCTTTGTCGCTCATCAACAGGGCTCACTTTCCTGTACGTAAAAGTTTGTGATTGAGAATGAAGTTTCTTTTGACTCTTCTCGCATTCGATAGAGGCAGCTCCTACTTGTGGCCAGCCTTGGGTATTCTAAGTGAGTCACCCTTAACAAAAAAATCAAAGAATGGTAAAAGTCTTCCCCAAGCTTCTCGAGTCCCAACCGCTAGGATGTAATCTGTGGCACCCGTCCTCCTCGCCCAAGCACGAGGCTTGGATCTCAGAAGTTGGCGTTGGCTCCACCACAACAACATTGCACCACCCCCATAAATGGGTCTATGCGGCGTACCGCACCTCTCCCCAACCAGCCTCGAAGGTCGTGGTTCCTGAAAAAGTCATTCCTAGCGATTGAGGTCGGTTGAACTGTTGATGACCCTACCATTCCTCTCCTCTCTTGTTAGGGCAACTTGGACGAAATAGGAGCAAAGGAGGTAAAAAACAGGATTTTTTGGAACGGGCTTAGATGAGAGGAGGTGGTTCGGGATAGCATGGATGCCTTGGGATAAAGGTTACGTTCATTGTCAGTTTTATTATTTATTATCGGTGAGGTTCCTTCTCCAATATTCATTTAAAATACATGGTGTGACCAAGCCCTCCCGATAAGACTTAATTTGGTTGACATAAGTAACTGAGTTATTTCAGCAGCCCATGTAAACAAATCATACATACCTTAATTACTCTTGTGCTTCCTTCGCTTTGCTTCAATACTATTTATTGAAAGGCAGCCTTAGTTTATTGTTGTTTTTTTATATTACTACCGAGACTCTTCCTTTCTAATTATTCATAAAATTCATATTATAATATCACAACACACTTTAGCCTACATATTTTTTTGCCCCAAATTTCTTACTTATTTCAACTGATTTTGAATCTTATTTTATCTGTATATATTAAGGGATACTCACCTGTTTGTTTTTTAAGAATAAGCAAGAGAGTATAAGAACGAACACACCAAACCCTACAATATTGATAAACAGAATTTAAGAAATGTCAGCAACCATGGATGAATATCATCTTCATTACCATGAACACATGCAACACGAGATTATATGCCAATAAACGACTACGGTGAATTTTATTTGTATATATCAACAATATTTTCATCCCATTCCATTAATAGTTTTCAAAAAAAGAAATGAGAAAAAAAAAAAAACCGACTAAAATTAGAAAGAGAGAGAGAGAGAGAGAGAGAGAGAGAGATAGAGAGAAAGAGAGAGAGAGAGATGACTCAAATAAGATAAAGCGCGCGAGAAAAAGAAAGAGAGACAAAAAAAGGGAGGACTTAAATAAGAGAGAAAGAGTTGACTTAAATGTGTATGTGTCCATGTGTGTGTGTGTACGAGTGTGTTTATGTGAATGTGTGTGTGTGTGTGTGTGTATGTGTAAGAGAGAGAGAGAGAAAAAAAAAGAGGTTTAGAGAGAAAAATAATTTAAATACAGAACAAATAGATGAAATTGAAGAGTCCTATGCCGAATCTGAAAGAATAAAGTTTGAAATCTAAATACAAATAAAAAAAGAGAGAGATAAAAAAATGGGGATAGAGAGGTAGAAAAAAAAAAAAAAAAAAGACAACCCGAATCAGTGCAAGAGTAGGCGAGAAAGAGACCAAAGCTAAATTTAACTGTTTTATTGCTAAACCCTTCAAATATAATTAGCCATTCTACTTCAATCGGAACGCTCCTATAGCTATCATACTTCATGTCACTATCACCCACCCTACTTCAACCACTCATTCTACTTGAATAGGAACACTCGTATAGGTATCATACTCCACGCCACTATCCTCCACCCTCCATCTCACTATCACCCACCCTACTTCAACTGCTCACTATCATACTCATTTTACTTCATCCACTCGCTAATCAATAGCAAGCACAAACTTCACTACAACTCCACATCATCTCCACGCAGTTGCCTCCTCCTCTCTTCCATTGCCAATTGTTCCTGTTCACTAACAATGGTGTCCCCATCAGGATAAAGGTTTGTCGCATCGTTAGGCGTAGGCCTAACAACCGTCAAACTGTTGACCTTTTTATAATCCCGTCTCGTGATAAGGCTAAATCGGCCACACGAAGGACATGGACGCTTCAGTGCTTCTATCAAGGCAAGCACCATTTCCTGCAATCTTGTCTCATGCTGCATGTTGATGCTCGCCAGAGCATTCAACTCCCTTTTGACATGTGTCATTTCATTCCTAAACGGTACTGGCAAATGAGCATTGCAGACATTCCCCAATAAAACTCTCAAATAGTACAGTTGTTCTTTGTAATTTTTAAGCATCGCCATCGTGAATCCCTCGTCACATAGATGCGGAAAATTTTGCCTGAATGTAGAATTCATAAACTCTCCATGTGTCCTAATGTACAAATGTCCAAGCGCAATCACTGTTCCCCTCAACTGACTACCACTCACGGGAAACTTCATTGCACTTTGCACCTCCAACAATGCATTTCTATGCACCAGCTCTCCACCGATCTTCCGTAACGATTCCAACATAGCAATCAAACGCGGTCCTCCAGAGTTGCATTCGACGGAATCCCAAACACGTCCGAGGCAAAAGAAGGATCAGCTGACGGTAAGGCACCATTTAACAACACTTTTCTTATCTCACTTTCTGCTCTCTCTAATCGGTCACGCAAATCCTTAAGCTCCTCTGAAACATGCGGCTCAACTTTAGTACTAAGCTCACAAACGGCGTCCAACAAATCGTTTCTAATTTGAGATTGAATTAAACGCTTAAACTCTTTGTCCAACTCCTCAGCAGCATCCACCTCCTTCTTCATAACACCATCACCAGACACAGAGGAATCTTTTACCTCTCTTATCGTTTTGATTCTATGAAACTTTCCACCACCGCCCGTGCATTCAACTCAACTTTTACAACAACATTTCTCAATGCAGTGACCTCGCGCTCCTTTGTTTTGAACATTTCGAGCAACTCGTCCTGAGTCCACCGAAGACCCTCATTGTCTGTCAAGTGGCGCCCACACATCCTCCTCAACGCAAAGTCGCTTGGAACCTTACCTTCTATGTTGTACTCCACTTGAGGCTTCTTTTCATTCAGACGTTGTTCTCTCTCATGAATTTCATTCGCCTGGCCATAGTTGTACCATGCATCATTCTTTGCAAGGTACGTATCGATAAGGTGACCTTTCTGGAAAGGATGGTTGAATACATCATCATATCTCGTCACTTCCCCATCAGACCGCGACGATCCTCCGATCCCCCTTTCGGCATGTCGGTCGACCAATGCATTGCTTTCACCAGACACTTATCTATTTGCAGAGAGCACAAAGAAAAAGCAATGAATATACTAATAACAAAATAATGCAGTAATCTAAACTGTAGAAGACTTTGAAAACCATCACTGTATACGAAACGGAACTGTTTAAGTTACGAAATTAAAAATTAACGAACCAATCCATCAAATTGATTGATTCATGAACGGACAGACACATACACACGTATAGATTAATATAAACATGAACACAAAGACAAAGAAAAGATAGATAGATATATAGAT
>BFEA01000424.1:1147448-1157670 GCA_003427395.1 Chara braunii | reverse complement strand
TCTGTCTCTCTCTCTCTCTCTCTCTCTCTCTCTCTCTCTCTCTCTCTCTCTCTCTCTCACACACACACACACACACACACACACACACACACTCCTGATGAGTCGGTGAAAGTCCGACGAAACAGTCTGGCACAGTCATGCTTTTTTTGAGGGTATAGCGAATATGACAACACACAAGCCCGGGTAGCACATCTCCTAGCCTCCCAGGGCTAGGGGAACAGCCGCTACTGCCAGCAACGACCAGAGGGGCATACCTAAGAGATGTGCGTTTTTTTTTTTTGTTTTTTTTGTTTTTTTTTGAAACAATCGCACCGATGGTAGTGGTGCTGATAAGAGCAGACACCACTACCACTCGGGGAAGGGCTCCATCTATTGGTGGGGAGCATCACCTGCTGGAAACCGGGTCCAGCGTCCCTTATACATTGTAAAACCAGGAGAACAGACACCCAGGGCCCTGGGGCCAAGGCACTAGCAAGACTCTGACGGTCAGGTGTGGAGTCGACGGGGCTGGGAGTCTGGGCAGGGAGCCTCTTCACCTCATGCTCGGCGCCAAATAAGAACGGCTATGTAACTAGCTCCTCTGCCCCCCTCCTGTCGGCTGTGAATCAAATCACCCTCCATACCACTGCATTTCTACCAGGCTATGTGAGGGGGGGGGGAAGAAGTCGGGGAAATTTTCAGGGGGTTTTAAGGGGATGGATATATTTACTTTCGTCCATTCATTAAAGATCAATCGGTAATCCCTTACTATCTCTCTTCTCTCCTGGTCCTCCCCCGATTCCTGATGTTCCCCTCTCCATTCTACCTTCCCTATCCTCCCTCCCTCGGGTCCCCCGAGCCAGCTCGAGCAGAATTCCTTTATTCTTTCTTGGATATCTTTTCGCCTGTCAAGGGTTCTGATTCTTGTTTTGACCCCCTCCCATTTCCCAGTAATGTCTGTTTGGATTTGTTGTTGTATAGTCTCCGTAAACTCAGGTCCTTCTAGTCTGGCACCTTCCATTTCAAATGTGCAGCGCCGTCTCCAGAGTGCCCAGATTACCGCCCTGCGTCCCGTTCTGAACAGATTGTCGGTGAAGTCATCTAGCTGACTTGTGAGGCCTTTGGGCCAGGTTTCGAGTAAGATCGCCTTCCAGTCCCACGGCCACGGGGCCTTCGTCTCTAGCTGATCCCAGATTCTGTCCCACCACCTCCACAGCCAGAGAGCCCCTGCGCATTGCAAGAAGATGTGTTCGATAGTCTCCGGCCGTTTCTTGGATGGGAACGAGTTGATGCACAGTTTGCACCAGGGGAGAGCACGACCTCGCTGTTCCAGGGAGGTTCTATCTATCAGCCAGTCATTAGTGGGGATCCCAGTTACCACTGAATGGAGGCTATTTTGGCTGGCTTCACTTTGGTCAGCTTGAACCACTTGACTGGTTTTAGTTCTTCCTTTCCGACATTTAAGTGGTTCCTCCACCGCTCTTCTACCTGGTCGCGTAGGTCCATTGTCGGTCTGAGCAGCCTGTAGGTGGACTTAACTGTCAAGCCGTAAAATGTGTTGGTGCATTTTCGTCCGTTCCCCCAGCGTTTTGTCCATGACCATTCCGCCGGATCCAAGGGCAGAAGGGGGATCGGGGTACCGGGGTGGAATGCTATGTATTGTTTATTTTCCTCAAGCACTCTGATTCTGAAAAGTTGTTCCCTTGGGCACTCCATAGAGACCTTTGGGTCAATCTTTTGGATGATGTTGTCCCGGCCAACATGGAAGAGGTTGACTGTCACTGTTCCTTCGCTGGGGCCGCTAGTCACTCTGCCTACTTCTCCTTGTCGCTCCCGTAGTGCCATGTGCGGTACTGGTAGGGGCATATGAAAAATTATTGTGCCTGTACTGAACGGCTATCCGGTAGGGGCAAACTGGAAATTTGGCGCGCGTACCGGTAGGGGCATATTGAAAATGTTTCAGACCCAAACGACGCCAGGTTTTTTTTGGAAACTTGAATGACTGTCAGAGGGACAAATCAGGGCAAGTCGGCCGTCGGAGGGGTAAATTGCAAATAAACACAAACTTCAGGGGCATTTCAAAAAATTTCCCTTTTTTTTTTCGAAAACTGCCTGGCCCTCCAACGTGGAAGACTAGACTGCAATTACATTCTCTGCCCTGCGACAGCCACGCGACAGAGGAGTTTGGCCTGCAGTGTAAGTTTCAGAGGGGACAGGACTACAAAATGGCAAAATGGCAGTTTGAAATGTATTTTCAAACTCTAACCCTGACCGCGCCCTAGTTTTCTCTTCTTAAAAAAAGGCAATGGCCTCGAAAAATGACCGTCCCTAAGTAATTCAGAATTGTAATGGTGATGCTCCCCGCCAATAGACGGAGTCCCTCCCAAGGTGCTAGTGGTGTCTGATCTTACCAGCACCACTATCACTGGAGGGGGTGTTTTCTTCAAAAAAAAAAAAAAAAAAAAAAAAAAAAAAAGGCTTCCAGTGGAGTTTGAAATGTAGGCCTGTATTTCAACAGTATAGGGGTGTAAAAACTAAACTAGACCCTGAATCTGAACCCGTAAGTCATCAACTGCATCATGGTCTGGGATTCACATTTGAAAAGGAAACCTCCCCCTCGCGTAGGTGCGGACTCTTCGACAGGGCCCAAAAGTGGAGGAAGGGGGGTACTGGGTGGTGTTTAGAGGGGATACAACTCGGGTAGGGGAAGTACTTACAGTCAGACCGGGGGAGGTGCTGGTGAACCTGTTCTATCAAACACATCTAAACAACTTGATCAGGGGTGTGCCGGATTAAATTTTTTGGATTGATGTCAAGACAGTTCACAGGGTGAGAGTCTTACGTGAAAAAACTTTATGGGTGGCGTTTAGGCCGGAAGTGCCAATCCAGGATCTCCCCATGGATTTGGCAGAATGGAGATGGAAGGTTCCAACAAGGAACGAAAGACCCAAATATCGGTACCTCCATACACTAGGAGTTAAAGCCACCTTAGGCTATCGGATGCTCAGGACTAGACTGAATCTGAGGGATCGTATAGTAGATCGCTGGGCACGACACCTAAATGTCCCATTTGAAGTCTTGAGACCTATACAATTGTTTAAAGAGGTGAAGAACAAACAGGCCAAGACTGCCTCACTCCAATGGCAGATTACCCACCGTTGCTTACCGACGAATGCATGGCTCATAGACCATACCCACCTGGAGCAGAAAGGGTTGGCTCTCCCCGGATATCCCGTGTGCATGGAGGGCTTGCCCTCTCAAAGGAACAGCAAGACAATAGAGCACCTCTTCCTGCAGTGCCCAGCTCGTATCCTTACATGGCTTGGATGGGTCTGAATTTGTAACCAACTACACGCGGACAGAGATTGGCCGTGGGAATGGAGGGTCCTCCTAACTGGTTATTGGTCGGCCCAAGCCTCGACCTTCACAGCCAACTTATTTAGGATTGGGAGGGACGCAGTGTTATGGGCTATATGGCGACGCAGATGCATTTTAGCACTTGAAGGTGCCCGCGTGGGAAGTGGGGAAATAACGGAAATGATTAAAGACGTGATTGAAACCGCAATCAGAGCCCAGTGGAAAAAGACGGTACAAGGGATGAAAGCTCTCACAAAAAAATCACAAAAAGATCAGATACACGAATTCTGCATGGACTGATTGGGGGGGAACGGGGAGGATGAACTGCATGGATACGATGGGACGGCTGCGTCGGCTGGCATTTGAATGGTAAGGATCGGCTGGAAACATCACAAAAGGACTATCATTTGGTCTGTCATAAATGGACTGAAATCCCCAGCGGCATACCACTCCCCCCCGCCCCAGATTTCCCTGACCTATTCCTACCACCAGATAATACCTTAGTTGAGCTGAGCTGGTATGGCCGGAACACAAAGGAACCCGCCCAGCACAATCCTGGTGGGACCAGCCAGGATGGAGAAAGGGAATAGGAGGATCACGCAGAACGTGCCTCCTCATCCGACTTGGTCGATCCTCCTAAGACTGGTTGAGAGGCTATCCACGGTGTTACTCAGACCTGGTAGGCAGTTATAGAATTTCATGAAAATACAATTTGCGCCTCCATGCTAGGGACTTCAGCAACCTGGTCAGTGAATCCTCTAGAATCCAGAGCAATCAATGCTGGCAAGTCTTTTCCAGATACTTCCTTAATCCTTCTGCCAAGTTCTCTGTTTTCCGGATTCATTCTGTACAAGGGACGCTGTACAAGGGCCTGGTCATCTCACACTGGGTCCTGGAGATGAACAATCCTGGGGAATGAACGGTAGACTAGACGAGTACGGGTTGATCAGGCGAGCATGCCCTGGAAGCAGGATCGCCCACTAGGGCACTTGGTGGTTTAGGGTCCTGGCAGGCCTTTACGAGAGTGTCATGTAGGACTCGGACCTGTCCCAGGTCCTCTGGGCCGTGGTTGTCCCAGACATCAGATCAGATTAGACAAGATCACTCTAGTGTTCGGAAAGCAGACAAGTATTCACGCACAGGAACACAGCGAGTAAAGGTTACAGATTCTCTTCTGGGTACATAGACATTCTGAGTTGACACACCACAACCGTATGAAAGAAAGCCTAACTTCTCGGTCCATGTGAAGTACGAATTGGAACCAAAAAAAAAAAAAAAAAAAAAAAAGTAGGAATTGGAACTCAGTAACGTCGGGTTCTGCGGGCTGATGCCTGTAAGCTAAGCTGGCTGATGCTGTCAGTACCCTGGGTTGAATTGTGAGGTCCCTGGCCTCGGTTTGAGATTATATTGAATTGAGTATTTAATTAATAATAATAATAATAATAATAATAATCATAATAATAATAATAATAAAAATTCTAAAGATGTCAGATAGTTCTGCGTCAAAAGTCGTTTCGAAGAAGCACCATTCTCCCACCTGTCAGGAGCCTTTCTTCAAAAGCCCAGGAGTGGTCTTGTGAAAAGTCCCACTCGAAACGGCCTATTGGCAAAGAAAAAAAAAAGAAGAAAAAGGGGCGATTAGAAGGGCCTGGCTCCACTACTCTCCACATGCACAAAAGACAAAAATCATGGTGGTGTATCTTTGGGCCTCGGCACACTACTCCCTACTTGGGGCCTCGCCGCACGGTACGCAAAACGAAAAAAAAAAACGACTTCGTTTCGTGAGAGTGTCGCCGCACAGCACCCACGCGACACCTGTCAGGAAAAATGCGCGAAATGTGTCAGTTTCACCTTTCGCGAGCGTGGGCACGTGCAACAGCTTTTCCTGGCTGCACCTCGCGCAAACTCACAGGTCCTCCGGAGGTGTGGTGGTGGAGCTGCGAATTCGCGCCGGTGTGGCACATCGCTCCAAAGAGCCTCGGTGCACTGTTTGGACACTTGCGTACGTCAGGCCTCGCGAGGCTTCACGGTAAGCATGGGAACCCGAGCAGAAAACTTTCCACCCTCAAGCGGACCCGGGGAGTGTCGGGCCATTCCTGGTACCCGAACCCTGCGAAATTGGAAACTGCAAAAAATGCTGCCACCGCCGCATAGCACACACGAACCCCGCACGGACTCGTGTGGTCGCTACCGCAAGAGAATTCGCCTTTGCTGTGCGGTGATGGTCCAGTTAACGAAACGACCTCGCGAGGCCTCGCGAGTTCTCAGCTCGTTCCGTTTCATTTTTTCAACCATGCGGCGAGGCCCTTGGCCATTTTCGTGAGTGCAGCATGGCCACACCAGCTCCCCAGTTCAACCTGTCAGATTGAATTTGGGAGCTGTCAGAATGTGGCTCCCGAGAGCACTCCCGAACTCACCGCGTGCAAAGCTTATTTTTCGAGAGACCTCCTTGGCTGCTCCGAGTTTCATCCCAGATTCGGGAGTGGAGCCGAAAGGGACAAACGACTTCTGCCAGACTGTTTCACACTGATCATGGCCATATGTGGCAAATAACCTTTTCAGACTTTGAGCCCGGCCGGATGGGGAGTGTAGTGTGGCGAAAGGCACTCCCGAGCCGGTTTTCACTTCCCGGGATCACTCCCGAAAAATTTCCCGAGTCGGGAGTGGTGTGGCGAGGCCCTTTCTATGTTCTACGCAAAGATTCACACTCTCCTTTCACACATCTGAAGGCCCTAATGTGCATGTCTAAAGGCCTCGGTGTTTCCAAAGTCTGTCCGGCCAAGGGGGGGGGGGTTCTTTCGACGAGCAGCCTTCTCAATGAAGTCTGACACCTTTCGGAAAATGCCTTCATTTTTTTTATTTTTTAATGAAAAAAAAAAATTGCCTTCATTCCAAAGGCTGTGTGGGAAGGTAAACAAACAGAAGTTGAGAGAAGAATATAGACAGTTGTGATCACCACCCCCCCAAAAAAAAAAAAAAAAAAAAAAAAAAAAGGCTGTGTGGGGGGAGCCCCATATTCGTTTTCAAAAGCTCAAGCGTTATTTTCTGGCTGGTTCGCATTAAAAAACATTTCTGGCTGGTTCGCAGTAAAAAACATTTCTGTGCTAAAAATACAGGAAAAATACGTCACACGTGGTAATAAACTTGGCTAGTGGGACTAGTAGTAGGCCCCTGGGCCGAGGTCCCACTAGCAAAAAGGATAGGATCGAGCTCGTGAATCTGGATGTGTTTTCTGCAGGAGATGCAGAAAAGCAGTTCAATCTCGATTTCCTCCACCTGTTCACAAACACGTCCAGATTCAGGTATTTGATCCGATCCTTTGCTATTTGCTAGTGGGACCACGCCCCTGGAGAGCAGGGGTAGTTTTTTCGCTTTTTCCTTCTGGGCGACGGCCCACCGGCCCTAGGTAATTCAGAATCATAGTATCATTTCACTCATCTGCTTCGAGTGGAGTTCGAACTCTGGTCTGTATTTTAACAGTTCAGCTCACGGGTGGACTAACTGAGCTGGGACAGTCCGTACCTGACTGCAATTATGTTCCCGAAGAGAAGTGGATCGTACGACAGCTGGCTGCCCCTTGGGAAAAAAAAATAAAAATAAAAAATGTACGCGCTGTAGTTTTTTTTTTCTTTTTTTTTAGTACGCGCTGTTACGAATGTGTACCTTGGTTGAAAAGAAAAAAAAGAAAAAAAAGAAAAAAAAAAACAGTACGCGCTGAGAATGATCTTCGGCTAGAGTGGAAAGATACGGCTAGAAGATGGAAAGATAAACCGCCATATTAAAAAAAAAAGAAAAAAAATAAACCGCCATATATTTTTTGTCTTTTGTGATTTTTTTTATTTTTTTTTGGTCTTTTGTGAATGTATGGAGCAGTGGAGCGAGGCCAGAGAGTAGAGATCCACAGAAAATACGTGCAGCAGCAAAGATGCACAAACGACAAAAATATATGGCAGTGTATGTTTGCATGTTCTGCCGAAGTATTCGTTCTCGTTTTGCACATTTGATGAGAATAGTCGAGCCGAGGCCTATTTTCTCAAAACGAAGGCAAAAAAAGGAAGTGCATGTCGAAAAAAAAAGAAAAAAAAAAAAGAAAAGAGTAGTGGAGCGAGGCCCTATGGGTCTTGCTCCACTAGAACATAGGAAGATACTTTTTTTTTTGTCTTTTGTGTATGTGGAGAGTGTAGTGGAGCGAGGGCCTATCATCTCCCTACCGACTCTTGGATTCGGTGGTGGTATGAACAATGGTGGGGTCTGTCCTGCGGGACATCCTTACAGAGAAGTTTTTTTCTTTTTTCTTTTTTTTGGAAGCAGAGAAGATTAGCATGGCCCCTGCGCGAGGATGATAGAATGGTGGGGCCTTCAAAAAAAAAAAAAAGAAAAAAAGAAAAAAGAAAAAAAAGAATGGTGGCCCCTGCTGCACTACTCATCAAATGTGCTTAATGAGAATGAATCTTCGGCTAGAACATGGGAGGATGCAAAAAACGATATTTTTTTTTCCTCTTTTGTGCATGTGGTGAGCAGTGAAGCGAGAGGTCGTATGCCGCACGGGCTTTCCACCTCCTCATTTGAATCGCCATCGCTTCGTCTTTACCTTCCTCCCCTTCCTCCCCGCAACCTCCCCCCATCCTCCCCCCATCCTCCCCATCCTCCCCCCATCCTCCCTCAATAATCTCACACCATGCTCCAATTCAGGGAGTTCACCCAGTTGCTCCCGCACTCCATGTCCTCCTCCTCCTTAGGGGTATACTCGCACAAGGAGTTTACCGGATGTATATGACCGCTTTTCGAGCCTGGCCTGGATGCACCTGACCGCAATCACGTCCAGAGAGAACAGGAAAAAGAAGTCCCAGTGTGAGTATGTCCTTTTTTCTCACTCGTCTTCAGCAATTGATCTTCTCACCTCGTTCGCTCCCACTGCCCGTCTAATCATCCTGGGAGTCCACGCAATCCTCCGTCTCCTCCCTCTCCTCCCTCTCCTCCCTCTCCTCCTTCTCCCTCCGTCCTGGTTTTTACTTAGCCGTTCTCTCTCATTCTCGAGATTGTCTTCCTACAGATCCTCTTCTTCTTCTTCTTCTTCTTCTTCTTCTTCTTCTTCTTCTTCTTCTTCTTCGACTCAAACCCACCCAACAGCTCCCGCGCCCTCCTCCCTTCTTTCCTCCCAGGCTCTTCCTCCTCCTCCTCCTCCTCCTCCTCCTCCTCCTCCTCCTGTTCTTCTTCCTCTTGTCCTCCTCCATCTCCCCGTAACCTTCGAGTGACGCGAACTCTGGGGAGAGAGAGAGAGAGAGAGAGAGAGAGAGAGAGAGAGAGAGAGAGAGAGAGAGAGAGAGAGAGAGAGGTGATTGGTAGGAGTGACACGTCATCATGCTCAGGTGTGCGGGGATAATGAAGCCGTGCATCGAAATGACATTCAACGACGAATTAGTGAAGATGCCGCGGAAAGTATTGGAGTATTTTGAGCGTGAGGCGTCGGATACGGTTGATGGCCCTCGTCTCACAGCCGATGGACTCAAACGGATTCTCGTAGATCTGCAGAAAGCACCTGATCACATCGACGCTGGGGCTATCATCCGCAAGATTGTCGCTCGACCAAGGGGGTAAGTGTTTGGTTTCATCAACAAGTCATCATTCCTCTCTCTCTCTCTCTCTCTCTCTCTCTCTCTCTCTCTCTCTCTCTCTCTCTCTCTCTCTCTCTCTCTCTCTCTCTTCATATACTCACATACAGATGTAGAGTTATACAGGGGGAGTTGTACGGAAGAAGATAAAAAAAACGATTTTTTTCTTTTTCTTGGTTCTTTTGTTTGGCTTTTGCGCTCTTATATCCTTGTGACGATTTATAGAGGTATATATAGATGCATACTTTCTCCGTTCAAAGTGCTTGTGCTGGTTTACTGTCACGACAACCCCTCCCTCGTTGTTCTTTGGTCTTCTCTCTCTCTCTCTCTCTCTCTCTCTCTCGCTCGCTCCTCGCTCGCTCGCTCGCTCCGCATCCACAATGAGCACGTAAAATTGGAGCATCCCGAAAAATTGGAACGATACAGAGAAGATTAGCATTTAAAAAAAAAATGGGGGTAGCTTCAGTAGAATCAGAAAAACGAGTTATAATTGCACTATGGGGCAAGATACAGTTTGCAATTGCGCTTCAGGCATCCTACCTGGCCAGAAAGCTGGGTTGTATACATTGCCCCAACTGCAATTCGAAACTGTACCTCGGCCCACCATAGTGCAATTATAACTCTTTTTTTGTGACTCCCACGTAGTTTACCGCCCCCCAAAAAAGCAGATTAGCATGGACCCTGACTCGCATAAATCGATAAATGGTTAAAAAAAAAAAGAAGAAGCCCTTTGGGACATCCGTCAAAATTGAAACGATGTCCTTCGGGACATCCGTTTTTTCTTTTTTTTTCTTTTTTCTTTTTTTTTCATTACATCCGTTAAAATTGGAACGATACAGAGAAAGAAGATACGCATGGTCCCTGCGCAAGGATGACACGCATAAATCGAGAAATTGTCCATTTTTTTCAATTAAAAATAAAAATAACAAATAAAAATAACAAATAAAAATAACAAATAAAAATAACAAATAAAAATAAATTGAAACGATACAGAGAAGATCTAGCGTGGAATAACGCGATAGTCCTATTTCGTTTGCTATTTGGGATTTCTCGATTTATGCGTCTTATCCTTGCGCAGGGGCCATGCTAATCTACCCTTCTCTGTATCGTTCCAATTTTAACGGATGTCCCGAAGGACGGTCTTTGGGATTGAAGTAACGAGTGTCACCAAAATAAGGTAGATAGAAAAAAGACCGCTGAAAAAAAAAAAACAAAAAAAAAAACAAAAAAAAAAACAAAAAAAAAAACAGTAAGGTAGAAAAAAAAGGACGGTG
>BFEA01000424.1:1129262-1142133 GCA_003427395.1 Chara braunii | reverse complement strand
CTCTCTCTCTCTCTCTCTCTCTCTCTCTCTCTCTCTCTCTCTCTCTCTCTCTCTCTCTCTCTCACCGTTGCCGTAGCGGTGGGATTCCTCCCGCTAGCGATTGTCATTGCGATGCCATCTTTGTCGAATACAACGTACCGTCATAATCGATGTATGTAGACTTGAAGTTGCCCCAAATGCGGACGTAATTACCATATGCTCTCATTCGGAAGAAGACCGTATCGATTGGCATAGCTGTGGGACTCTTCCCCGTACCCTATAGGGATTGACATAGCGGTGGGGGTGGGACTCTCTCTTCCCGCACCCTATAGGGATTGACATAGCGGTGGGGGTGGGGGACTCTCTTCCCGCACCCGTTAGCGATTAGCGATACTATCTTTTTTTTTTTTTGGCGGATTGGGGCGAGACTTATCGTGTTCTCTGGTGGTGGGAATAGCTCTCTCTCACAGCGAGATGAGCGCATCGACGATGGATTTCCCGCGTGTCGATGAAAACGTTTTCACAGCAGGAGCACGAAAGGAGGGGCATGTGAAGGACGTTTTGTCAGACTCTTGAGGTCCTGCTGTATGCTCGCACTGTTTTTTTTTTTTTGAAATTCCTGATTACGTCCTGATGATTTCTCCGACTGATTTCTGTATTCGGGAACGGAACGGAACGGAACGGAACGGAACGGATTGATAAGCATCCCCTAAGTTTTCAAATGGGTGGAATAAATAGTACTGGTGCTTTGGTGTTCAACGATCAGATGATGAGGTCGTGTAAAAAAACCGGTTTTCGTGACATGTGACGCATCCCTAGCTGTGTACTACGGTAGCGCATCGACTTCCTCAGGGTCCCCACCCATTATGTTGTGAGAGGAGAGAGGGAGAAAAGGGGAAAGGGAGAGAGGGAGAGTGGAAGAGAGGGAGAGAGGGAGAGGGAGGACGAGTGATAAGCAAGTGAGGGGGCAGGAGAGAGGGAGAGGAAGAGAGGGATAGAGAGAGAGAGGGAGAGAGGGAGAAAGGGAGAGAGGGAGAGAGCGAGAAAGGGGGAGAGGGAGAGAGGGAGAAAGGGAGAGAGAGTGAGTGATAAGCAAGTGAGGGCAGGAGGGAGGGAGAGAGAGAAGGAGAGGAGAGGGAGAAAAGGGGAAAGGGAGAGAGGGAGAGTGGACGAGAGGGAGAGAGGGAGAGGGAGGGCGAGTGATCACCAAGTGAGGGCAGGAGAGAGGGAGAGAGGGGAGAGAGGGAGAGAGGGAGAGAGGGAGAGAGGGATACGGTAGTCCAGGAAAGTAATGGATGACACTACGCTCTTCACCCGAAGAGAACGCCGGTGATGATAAGCCCGTATTTGGGGCAACTTCGAGTCTAGATACAGTGCGTGTTATATTCGAGTGACGTCGGCAGAATTGCATACGACAGCGATAATGAAAGATAGGGTGTTCTATGCGGGTGAAGGCAGCAGTTGCATCCGATATGTTCCTCGCTTGATGGAATGCCTGACAAATTTGTGATGTCCGCACTTGGGGCAATTTTGCGTCTAGATCCAGTTAATAATTATCTCAGGGGTTAAATTCGGGTGAAGATGTCGCAGTTGCATTCGACGACAGTGATAATGATCGAGTGTTCTATTCGGGACGACAGTGATAATGATCGGGCGTTCTATTCGGGTGAAGGCAGCAGCTGCATCCGATATGTTCCTCGCATTGAAGGAATGCCTGACCAAAAAAAAAAAAAAAAAAAAAAAAAGGGAATGCCTGACGCACTTGTGTTCTCGCTCGCCCGTACATGACAAAAGAAAAGAAATGCCACCGACGGGCCTACGTAGTAGCTCAGTTGGGAGTCTTGGGACCACACCCATGAACTGATTTTTTTTTTTGAAATAGAGACCCAAGTTCGAATCCAGATGGGAAAACAAACAAACAAACAAAAAACAACAAACAAACAAACAAACATGCCTGACAAACATGTGCTTTGAATGGTTCCAAGGTCCAAGGTCTTGAGGAGGACGGAGTCTCAGCAGAGAAGACCCAGGTGATGATGTATAAGTGGCGTGGCGATAACTGAGAGGGTAATCTAGCATGCGCGGTATATGGGCGCTACTTGTGAACAGCGAGCGAGCTACCTTCTTCCCCCGAATACAACGTACGGTCATTATGCCCGTATCTAGACCGAAAGATGCCTCAAATACAGCTATAATGACCGCACGTTGTATTCGGGGGAAGGAGGTAGTCCGGCGGTCGAGGGTTGTCCACTATGGAAGGCGATCGATCAGTCGGGGAGGGAGAGGGAAGCCGGTGGGAGTGGTAGAAAGTACGTGGAGGGAGAGAGAGGGAGATGGAAGGGGGTGAAAGTGGTGGAAAGTACGTGGAGGGACAGGGAGAGGGAAGGGGTTGGGAGTGAGAGTAAGTACCATGCAGATTGTGGGAGTGGGAACAGGTTCTATGCAGATTGTGGAAGTGCAAGCTACAGTCTTCCCCCGAATGCAACGTACGGTCATTAATTATAGCTGAATTTAGACCGAAAGATGCACCAAATTCGGCAATAATGACCGTGCGTTGTATTCGGCGGAAGACTGTAGTGCTATGTAGATTGTGGGAGTGCGAGCGAGTACTACAGATTGTGGAGGGAGAGGAAAGCGGGTGGGAGTGGTAGCAAGTACGTGGAGGGAGAGGGAGAGGGAGGGGGGTCGGAGTGAGAGCAAGTACTATGCAGATTGTATTGGAGGCGAAAAGGGATTTGAACCCTTCACCTGTGAGGCTGTGACAGAGGAATAATGAAGGGAAATGAGTTATGGAGGGAGGTGATCGGGGAGTAGACATGATTGGGAAGAGGAGGAAAGGAGACGAGGGAGAATGGGACGTAGTGGGAAAAAGAGAGTTGATGGAGTACCATCTTGCCCCGAAGAGAACGTACGTCTGTCCTTATCTATGTATCTAGATTCTAGACTTAAAGTCGCCCAAAGTACACACATAATTACTGTGTGCTCTATTCGGGACAATGGTAGCAAGAACAGATAAGCTAGTCATGGAGGAGGGAGGAAGTAAGGATGTAGCAGTGTGTGCTCTATTCGGGACAATGCGGTAGCCAAAATAAGGCGCATTGGACCAAATACGGTCTCCGCCTGAATAGCCCGCTTCTTTGCTTCTGCATAGTCCGGGTCGTTCTCAGAACCAAACGGTCATTATGCCCGTATCTAGACTGAAAGTTGCCCAAATTCACAGCTATAATGACCATGCGGTCTATTCGGGGGAAGAGGGTAGTGCTAGACTGACAGGGGCTGTTGTGATGACAATCTACAACACACACACGCACTTAGTACACACAATTCGGACATCTCCGCCGAATTGCTGGACACGAAGTGGTGGCAGGTGTTCCTGCTGCAGCTGTGGAACTGTTCCCGCTTTTACTTTGTCAGAAAGAAGAACTATCTTATTCTGTTCATCTGACTGCACCTGGATTTGAACTTGGGCCTGTGTTTCAACAGCTGGAGGGTGTACCAACTGAGATGGGCCTGTTGGTAGCCGCACCGGAAGCATTACTCCTGCACCAGAAGTATTTCTGCTGCACCAGAACTACTACTGCAGCAGAGGTACTTCTGCTGCACTTTCTGTTACAGCAGACCTGCTACTGTTACATTGGAACTGCTTTTGCTGCATCAGAACTACCGCTGCTGCAGCAGTAGTTCTGCTGCAGCAGAGCTACGTCTGCTGCACCTCTGCTGCAGCAGCAGTGCCCCTGCTGCTGCAACAGTTCTGCTGCAGCAGATATACTTGTGCAGCAGACCTGGTACTGCTACATTGAAACTGCTTCTGCTGCACCAGAACTTAGTCTACTGCTGCTGCAGCAGTAGTTCTGCTGCAGCAGAGCTACCTGTGCTGCACCTCTGCTGCAGCAGCAGTACCCCTGCTGCTGCAACAGTTCTGCTGTATCAGAAATACTTTGTGCTGCAGCAGATTTCCTTCTTCTGCTGCAGCACGAGTACTTATGTGCTCCGTATCCATTCTGTTGAGCATCACTGGCAAGTCAAAGTTTATAATGAAAACACAGTCATGCTTCCGTCCGTTTCGCTGCCTGACCCCTCAACAGCCTTGATTACTCCAGTTCCGGAGGATTCGCTGTCAGATTGCCATTCCTTTCTCGTCCCTCTCAGGCCCTTTCCCCAGTCTGCCAGATTCAGCTTGGAAACCCAGACTCGCACGTCGGCATTTGCAATGAAAACCTTATACTACTTATTACGCCTTCTAGATTTCTTCTGGTGGTTATGGGTTGGCCCCCTTGCCGATGTGTAGTGTTCCAGAAGTCATGGATTTCCCTTGCATCTGCCTCTACTGTAACCACAGTCCATCCACATGCGGCATTATAGATTCTGCTCGTCGTATAATCTTATTGGAGCCAAAAAATCTACAGTGCCCAGGCCCGGTGGAGATTCCGTGGGAAAGGGCCAACAACCTGTAGAAAACAATGGCCTGCAGGCCCTGTACCTGTACATTTCAGTCTCTGAGTCAGCAAAATGCATTTTTTTGTTCGTCAATGTAGCTTCGTCAGATAGACTGGTGGCCTGGCGGACCGACTTTCGGCTTGCCATCCCTTCTCTCCCTGGCATTCCTCCCACTGGCAGGCCCTTTCCTAAGTCTGACAGACTCAGCTTGGAAACCCAGAATGGGGTTAAAGAATTTTGACCGTAAGCCTCGCACCTCGCATTTCTGTACGGGGACCTGGGCTTCGTGCTGAAGACTGTCTTGTCTCGCTATTGATGCTTATGAGTTATGCCTAGCTTTAGATTTGATGCTTAAAGTCCTTGAATTGCAGCCACCTTGCCCTCCGGTTACCAGGCATTATATGGAAATATTCCCCTTTCTGTCTCCATTCCGATTCAGGGTCCCCGTAAATTAACAATCTGATGCCTTGCACAAGATCTCTGCCTCGATGAGATTCCTAGTATCTGCCCACACCTTCTTCCTGTAGTTCTACAGGTCATCGAGCACGATGCTGCATCTCTCCTTCCAGATTGCCCATAAAGTCACATTGTGCACCAAGCCATACCAGACGTGTTCTGATTTGGTGAGGTTAGCAGGGATGTTATAGTCGATAGCAGGAGCTGAATAGGGTGTTCCGACAGTGAGGAAGCGAATAGGCCCAATAGGGATGATTGGTGGAAAGCGCCCACGCGGAAACCTTCTAGGTTTTAAGTGTCCAAAATAAACCCGGGCCAGTACTATGCGCCCAGGGAAAACGATCGGGGGGGATTTTCATCCCACATCGGGCCGATGTGGGATGAGAATACCCCCCGATCGTTTTCCCTGGGCGCATAGTACTGGCCCGTGTTTTTCCGGGCGCCTTAAACCTAAAAGGTTTCCGCGTGGGCGCTTTCCACCAATTATCCCAAGAGAGCAACCGTGGCATTTGCACAAGATCTCTGCCTCACTGAGTTGCTTAGCAGCTGCCCATACCCTCTCCCTGATGATCTTCGTGTCATTGAGCATGGTGCTGTGTCTCTCCTTTCAGATTGCCCATAAAGTCGCATCCTGCACCAAGCGGTATCAGACACGCTCTGGTTTGCTGAGGCTAGCAGGGGTGTTAGTACATAGCAGGAGCTGAATAGTGTGTTCGGAATCTTCGGATATTAGTGGGGAAGAGAGTAAGCGATTCCATAGATCAGATTCTTTGGCCCAGTGTTCTGTCGGTTCTTTGCGTCGTGTAGCACAACAGTGTGTCTCACTGCAATGCACACCTGGTCCACTCTAAATTGGATCTTGACCTTCCACTGATGTCTATAGATTCGGACGGTTGGATAAGTTCAAACGTATCTGGTACGCAATTCAGCTAACATACATGTAGTGTTGTGCAGTGGAGCCAGACCCATTGTCTCATATATCTTCCTGTTCTTGGCCAGAGCACACTATGCATAAGTCACAGCTATTTGTGTCATTCCTCCCCTTATGATTGCGAAGCCAATGATTGACTGGAACTGCTGGAAATGCTATGTAGGTTACGGACCATTGGAGGTTCCTATACAAGTTTTACTAAGTTACTACCTTCTTCCCCCGAATACAACGTACGGTAACTATATCTGTATCTAGACTGAAAGATGGCTCAAATACAGGGCTATAATAACCGTACATCGTATTCGTGGGAAGAAGGTTGTTAACTTGTTAGTCCATTATTTAAAATGATTAGACTGTGTCTTTTGAAGTGCTATAGTCTGGAAACTTCTCGACGTACTTCTTCAAGTATACGCTGTTCTTCCAGATGAATAGCTGCTATGTTTTTGTATTCTTCTAGTAAATGTTGAGAGCCACGATCTGCAGCATAATGTAACTCCTTTCTTTTCAATCTCTATTTGAGTAGAACCTCCAATTCGAATTTCATTTAGCCTTGAATTTGGCTTTTTCTGAATCTAGATTTTTGCTTGCTTGAGCTTTCCTGTAGCATCTAGTCTGACCTGCCTCCTTCCGTATCCGTTTTGTCCACGTCCCGTTAATTGTCGGCATGGAATCTTTGGGGATTTTAGCAGCATCTTGTAGCGTAGCTCAGTTGGTACACCCATGAACTGTTGAATTACAGACCCGAGTTCGAATCCTGAGTTATCCTAACTTTACTCTGTAGACAGTTACTGGGGTCGGGCTTTTGTTCTTGCCGCCTGCAAGAGACTTCCAGATCCACTCAATTGTGCCAAATTCGAGGTCTTTGACTGGCTGGGGGGTTTCGCAGTTGGAATAATACCTTCCGTATCCGTCCACGTCCCGTTAATTGTCGGCATGGAATCTTTGGGGATCTTAGCAGCATCTTGTAGCGTAGCTCAGTTGGTACACCCATGAACTGTTGAATTACAGACCCGAGTTTGAATCCTGAGTTATCCTAACTTTACTCTGTAGACAGTTACTGGGGTCGGGCTTTTGTTCTTGCCGCCTGCAAGAGACTTCCAGATCCACTCAATTGTGCCAAATTCGAGGTCTTTGACTGGCTGGGGGGTTTCGCAGTTGGAATAATATTGATTTTGGCCGTAACCCCCAATACTTCTCGTACCTTGTATATTTAAGATCGGTCTTCAAGTTGCTGATTGTTGGGGAGCCTGGTTTTCTGTAGTCTATGGGGAAGGGTGTGCAAGACGCACGGTATTCTGACGGTCCTAGTCTATGCGAGAACTGATTAGCAACCAAACCTTGGTTAAGTAACCGCCGTTCTCCTGGATTTTTCCATGTACGAACTCTCTGAGATGCTCCACCGTCTTCACCTGAATAGTACGCCTGTTCATTATAGTTGCGTTCAGTGCAACTTTCGGTCTAGATACGGTGATACACAAGCGGTTAACGGGGACCCCCACTTTTTGGCCCTGAGTAACCATGAATGATCCTGAAATTAGGGTTTGGTGTGGAGTTTGCTTGAAATGGCCTTATGGTTTTCTTATAAACTGAGGTGAAAAATGGGGGTCGGTTAACCAGCTCTCTAATGACTGGGCGTTCTATTCGGGTGACTCGGGGTGACGACGGTAGTCGTGCAGTTCAGATTCTCAGCTAGCTTGTGAACCCTGGCCAGTTCTGTCCTCAGTTGCTGTTCCTCCATCCAGTCCTTTTCGTCATTCCCGATGTGGCTGACTTTCTGTTCAGAATCCTCCATCCAGTCCTTTTCGTCATTCCAGGTGTGGCCGACTTTCCAGATTCGTCTTGATATCCAAGATAACCATCGATTAATATTCCTTGTGGGTTAAAGTCCAGGGCCGGTCGCCACCGGCCCGTACCCACATGTTACCAAAAAGGGGTCGTCTCAGGACCACCTCAGAGTCTTCCCAATTTGGGCTTTGTATACCTTGTGCGGTATTACTTCTCTCCATTTTTCGATCAGGGAAGTCCAGTAGAATATGGTCTATTTTTTCTTGCTGTTGGATTCTCCTCTGGTGGTGTTCCCCTTGGTCTGTTCTTCCTGCCTGTTTTCCGGTTCCAATCTTTCATCATTATACAGAAAGAACCCTCAGCCTGGCGTATCAGTCCGAGATCCTGTACTTAGTGCTACACCTTGCCATTGACTACTCTCTCTCTCTCTCTCTCTCTCTCTCTCTCTCTCTCTCTCTCTCTCTCTCTCTCTCTCTCTCTCTCTTGACAAAATGGAGATTTATTTTTGTTTAATGAACGAAATTGAACCCTCCTGACTCAGCCGCCAAACTACCGAAAAGTCTCTCCTGAGAGTCCGGCGTTCTACCCCCTTGGCATTTATCTGGACCGAAGAGGGTCCGGGCTTCTGAAAATGGCGGACCCCTCAGGAGAGAATTTTTGGTGGTTTTTGGGGCTGAATCAGGAGGGTTGGATTCCGTTCATTAAATATAAAAGCTTGCTCCGTTTTGGCGAAATGGCTGTTAGGTGATCTGCCGCTAATGTATGTATGTTGTGTCGTTGCCTGCTGAGTTTGGGGTCCTAGTCCGAGTCCTTGTGCTACGGTAACCTCTGTTGGCACCGATGTGTGGCTGAGCCTCAGTGAGGTACAAGGTACAAATATGGGTAGGATCAGGGATATGATGATAAAATAGCAGTAGGGACATATTGGGGCTAAGAGTAGCGGCTAGAGATATAACTTTTTTTTTTTGAAAGATCGGGTAGAGATTTCGTAGAAAGTCAGTTGTGCCGGGGCTCATCAGATGTCCGGTAGGTAATGACAGTCCAGGACCTGAATGAAGTCCGGTAGAAGTCTAGGTTCAGGGTCTGTAGGTGCATGACAGGCCGCAATGGTGTTCCTGCCAAAAGCCAGATAACCTGGTAGTAGTCCCAGTGCACACCCAAGGGAAGCCGGCGAGGGGCAGGTACTGTAGCTAGGACTTCTGAAAGTATATCGCTTGGTGCAATGGGCAGGACCTGGTGATGTCCTCTTAGAAGCCGTGAACCTGCTACCCGCTCAGAGGGGAAGGTTGGCGGAGCTCCTGGTGGTGGAGGTGGAGCTTGAGGTGAAAGAATAGAACTCCATCGCTCTGGAGAGCGGTAGGGAGAGGCCGGAGAAGCCCTAGGTTATGGATGAAGAGGAAGAAGACCTTCCAGCTGGGCTATGGTGATGGAGAGCGATTGGAGGAGGAGGAAGGAGGTGGGAACTGACAAGGAGATTTACATTTGGGTAAGGTGGACTAACAACGTGTACGTCCTGACTGTCACTAAATCAAGAAGCCCCTGTTCGGGTGCTGGTCGGACATAAACTTCATTCGGGGGACAGACGTGGCAATAGATGAGAGGAGAGGGCATGGAAGTAATTTTGTTGTCCGCTTAACAACATTCAAGGTATCTTGGGATGTACCGCCATAGCTAGTCGCCATACCAAGTAGAGGAGAGAGGTGGAGTGAGCTAAGGGAGAGAGCTCTTTCAAGTCTGGCCGACTCTGGCGGTAAGAGGGATGGATCCGATATCGATTGTCGCCCATTCATTCAGTGTTCATTCATTTGTTGTAACAGTTGTTGTTTTTTTATTAATAACAAAGAGTTGGATGTCATGATCTGGGAGAGATGATGATCATGGTGACAACATAGGGAGGGAGGCGGTTGGCGAAACCAGTCATAATGTCTGATTTCAACCAGTGGCAGGCGGTGCCAGGCGTTAATCCCGCGTTTGTGTTTATAAAATTCTCTCTTGTCTATAATGGCTAATGAGAACTTGTCTATGAATGTAATCGCACATTTTGCTAACGCAATGACTCTGTTTCCGACACTTGTCATTGTTCTTCTTCTTTCCTCTGTTCATCTTCTCGTCCGTCTTCGATTTGAGTTGCGATGAATGGCATTCTCTCACATTTACATTTCACAACCTGAAATGAGCAGGGTCATAGCAATGCTCTCTATGCGAGATATAACTCCTACCGTCTTCACCTGTCAGTGAATAGAACGCCCGGTCATTAGAGCTGCATTTGGTGTAGCTTTCAGTCTAGATACAGTGATAATGACCGGGCGTTCTATTCGGGTGAAGACGGTAGTAGTTTAACGTGTATCTGTCGATGCAGCTGCCCTAGTCTTACTAACTTGAAGTTCTACGGGCGTCGCCGCACGGGACACGAAACGAAAAACGAAACGAGTGCATCTTCCTGCAGAAAATGGCCAGGTTCATCGGTTTGCTATAAATAGTAACGAGTGTATTTTGCCAACCTTTCGTGGGCAGATGCACTCGTTTCGTTTTTGTTTCGTGTGCCGTGCGTCGAGACCCTACATCTGGTGAAATTTGCTAACCTTGCTCCTTCTACATCCCGGCCGAGGACTTCGGATGAGAGAAACGGATCAGTTCCTTGCGTATGCATTTAAACTGCCAGTCCTAGGTCCCCCCTCCAGCGAGGCTTGCGGCCGTATACACAGCGTGTTTCGAAGGGCCGCGGCAGGGCCTGCAGGAGGGGACACACATAGAGTTGGCCCGAAAAGGGCTAACTGTGTGAAAAGGTTGAGGTGCCCTTACTGGCGTCTGACTTAAAGACGGGCCGGATTTGGACCCCGCCTGCCCATTTTTTTGACAAACAAAGAACGTAAAAAAAAACACGCGACCGCATTTCGAAATAACTATGTGTTTGACACTGTTTGTCCATTTGTCTTGCTTTTTTCGAAACTGGCCTTGAGTCTTGAGGAATACTTTCTCCAAAGACTGCTACCAGGACAGGTTTTGTATTTGGCCAAAACCTGAAGGCCGCTTTTTTCGAAACTGGCCTTGAGTCTTGAGGAATATATTTTGCCGAAAAGTATTTGGCCAAAACCTGGTTGTTTGGCCAAAAACTAATCCAGAATGTTCTGGTACCTATGCAGCCTACTTGGAAAGTGGCAGAATGTGGTGGTCCCGGCGCACAGTGTTCTATCCAGGCTCAGTTCCTGAAAACAGGCCAGGCCCAAAGGCCAGCCTGAGGGGCCTGTCTTGCCAACCATGTATAAGGCCAGTCCGTCCAATCGAGCACAGGGGCGTTGCCGGCAGCTTGCCGCACTTGTGCTTCGTAACGATCGATGGGAAGACTCAATGCACTTGCGCTGGCCTGGTGTTGTGGGTACTGGGCTAGGGCGGCAGGGGGACTTGGATCATACTATATATAATACCACGATCAACTGTGTCGAAGAATTTTGCCCTTGGACTTGGGCTGTGTGTGCACTTGCTTGGGTCTAGACGAGAGAACTTAGATTCGTAGCATTGTCATAAGAACAGAAAGAAGTAAGTAGGTGCCCTTGATTTTGGGAGTAAAGATCGGATGAGAGGCTATTATTGATAGCTAAGGGAAGAATAGTAAACAAGATACCTGTGATTTGAGAGCGATGGATAAGAGGCTATTGTGGATAGGGGAGAATAGTCGGCACGATGCCTGTGATTCGGGAGTGATGATCAGATGAGTGGCTATTGTGAATAGGGGTGAATAGTAGACAAGCTCTTGTTGGATAGGGGAGAATAGTAAACTAGAGGCCTGTGATTTGAGAGTGATGGATGATCGGCTATTGTGGATAGGGGAGAAATATAGACAAGCTATAATTGTGGATAGGGGAGAATAATTGACACGATGCCTGTGATTTTGGAGTGACGATCGGATGAGAGGCTATTGTGGACCGGGGAGAGTAGTCGAGAAGATTTGGGGACTGCTCTGGAGGCGGCTTCTGGTTGTTGAGTTCTCATTGGAGGTGGAATTATGTACACAACTGGACTAGTATGACAATACTTGTGGAAGATGCTGCGGAGGTTGGAGGGAGAAGCAGAGTTGGGTTGATTCGATTCTACTCTAGTCTGTATGTGGATGTCCACAGCGCCCCATTCGTGTACGGGGGGAGTACGAGTACATACTCCAGAGTGCGTGGATGTAAACGAAGAAAGGAGAACACGACGTAAAATAAAAGAAAAAAGAATAAAAGAAAATGAGGAGTCTGAAAAAAATAATTGTTCTGCAACAAAATAATACAAACATCTTTTGTCTGGGAGGCATCTCAGAATTTCCTAGCCGAACTCTATTTGAAAATCAAAAGCCAAAAGAAAAACTACACAAAAAAGAAAAAGAAGGAAACACACTCCCACATATGGGAGTATGTACTCGTGCACAAGAGTACGTGTTCTCACGTACACATGTCGGGCAGATTTGGAATCCATGAATGATTTGTGTCAGTTGATTGCTGCGAAGCGATCTGAGTTGTTGTGCGCAGGTGCAGGTATGGACGGTATCTGACAGGATGGCACAAGGTACGTGGGACCGGAACAGTGTACAGTGCACTCTCTTGCTCATCGCTTCTTCATGGTGTGGCATTCAACAAAGGGCCATAAAGAGGCCAGGGTACGCACAAGCCCAAACATAGCCAGTCAACACATACACAGTGTTGGTTACGTGTTGTGGAAATTTTTCATGTGATGCAATTAGTTATTCCTGCTATTTTGGCTGTAGAGCCGAGCGCCCAAGCTCTCCCTCCTGCTTGAAGGCAGTTTATGACACTATCTTCTTCTTCTTCTTCTTCAGAACTTCCTTTTTTTCCCTTTTCCTCTCCTTCTTCTCCTTTTACATCATTGTCTTTTTATTCTACTTCCTCTTCCGCCTCCTCCTCCTCCTCCTTTGCCCCCCAACCTCCCCACCATGCTGCCATACCCCTTTTCTCTCTCTCTTCGGCTGAGGTTTTGAACTGGTATTTTTCGCAACAACGTGGTGTCCCCGCCCCATCAATCCCCCACCCCTCCCCCTGGCCACCCCTTTTTCCTCTGTCCTGACTATCCAGTATGTCTTTGCTGCAGTAAGTGCCTTCCTGTTGCTGCAAGATTGTGACATGTGTCATTACCCTTTTGATCCCGTCAGCAGTCATGGCACAGGTTCAGCAGAGGGACTTACTTGTGAGCAGTTCCTTAAGTACCTGCATGATGTGCAAAACACTCCACCCTGCATGGATAAGGTCAGAGCACGTCCTGGAGCCTTTTTTTAATCCTCCTCTTTTG
>BFEA01000424.1:1115592-1127817 GCA_003427395.1 Chara braunii | reverse complement strand
AGAATACACTCAGTGTTTCTCTCTCCCTGACACACTCCCAACAACCAATCACAATTGACACTGCGAAGATCACAATTGGAAAGTAACCCAGATGAAGAACCAACTCAACTCAGTTAACCTCAATTATCGTAACAGAGTTCACCCAGTATCTCGCCACTCAAGTACCACACACTCCACTCACTACTACACTCTCAGAGTCTAGCGCTGCATCGAAACAGCCTCCCAGAGGCCAGCGCCATACACCCAGATGCAGATCATGAACAGCGAAGTAGTCTCCAGTGCTGATGAGTCACTCTGACGATGAAGAAGGCAGCTATGGCTGCCTGGCTGCTACCGCAGCACTAGTAACCACATGTACTTAGTGAAGACCCTCCGATAGTCCTACCAAACGCAGATATCCCCTGGGGATAGATGCGCTGAGCACAGCCCCAGCTATGGCTGTCTCAGAAGCTGGCTATGGCTGCTCCACTGCGCTGATGTCTCAGATGCCGCTGTAGGCATTCAGCGCTGCTCAACTTGGTTGGCCACGAACGCAGACCCGCGAAAATGAAAAGCCAAAAGTCCCTAACTCTCGGTCCTACTCTACCTATAGTTTTCGGCCTAACCTACTGGACCGAAACTACTACTGGTACCGTTGCCCTAAGGGCCTACCCGGCCTCTACAGCAGTCCTACAGCACTTAGGGCGCAGTGCCCCTTAGGGTCTACAAACCCTCAAACTCTACCGCTGTTAATTCTATTCTATTTTTAGAACAGCGGACAGCCCTCAGTGCGACCACAAAAAAATACAGCAATCACACAGTAACAAACATGCCGCAAACTCAGCAGACAAAACCACACCGTAGTGTACAACCCCACAGACAGATACGGCAGCAAGCAGCAAGTCATTACAGAGAGGGAGAGGGAGAGAGATTTGCGACATTGGGACTTAGCGACATTTGGACAGAGACATTGTGGGGGAATATTTTTGGGATCGATGACATTTTGGTTGATGACATTCTCTATATCTTCCCCCCTTCGTCTCTCCTCCCTCCTCCCCATCTGTGTATGGTTCCGTGCCTGGCATCCTTCGTCTCTGTGTTCCGCACCAGGTCACTCCGGCCGTGTGATGATGATGATGGTGATGTTCAGTCTGTGTCACGACATTGATTGGGTATGATTGTTGGTATTTCAGTYTTCCGCTGTGCTATCATTGCTCCATCTTTGAGGACTGACCTTGGTTCTGGTCTGCGTCATTTGGCATGCTACAGATACATTAGAAGACAACGAGAGTCCGTTCCAATGCGAACTGTAAAATCCCACACCCCAATCAGCACTCCATGTCACACCAAACCACACTCGGCACTAGGGAATCACACTTAAGATACGAGGGCCAGAAATAGCTTGACAAAGTCAAGTCTTATGCACCAAGTTTGTCTTGTATCCCAACTGGATAGGCATGGCCGCCAGCACAACAACATCAACAGGTCTCTCTCTCTCTCTCTCTCTCTCTCTCTCTCTCTCTCTCTCTCTCTCTCTCTCTCTCTCTCTCTCTTTGCCTCCCTCCTCATTGTTGTGATGTTGCTGTTGCCGCTGGTATCATTTGTTGTTGTCGTTGTTTGTGCTGTTTTTTGTGATTTATTTGTTGATTTCTGTTTTTGCTGTTGTTTTTGCTGTTGTTTGTTCATGTTGTTGTGGGCATTGCTTGTTGTCGTTTATCATTGTTCGTCTCTAGACTACATAGTAATCAGAATAATTGTTGTCATTATCATTGTTGCACAACAAGGAACCAGACACGACAATGCGATGATGGATCGGATCTCACCGTAACTGTGGAATGAACACAGTGATACTGTGGCATTATCTGTTCCACATGGGCCTTCCACAGGGCCCGGTCCGTAGGCTTAGGGGTTAGCGGGGTTGGTAGGTCCAGTAAGGCGAATTAGCATTAGGCCTGGCACGTCGTTTCATTAGCGCCAGGCCCCCGGTTAGAGGCCCAGTTAGGCCACCAGCAGGGGGTGCAGGCCCTGGGCGCCGCTTCGTTTGAGCGCCAGGCCACGGTACCGTTCGGGCGCCAGTTTAGGCGCCAGACTCTTTCACGGTACCGTTGGGCGCCAAGTTTAGGCGCCAAGACTTTCCACTCAGGTCACTACCTGAGGCCGAACGAGCGCTATATATAGCTGGTCGGCCTTAGTTGGGGTAGGCATTCTTCATGTGTAGTTGTTGTCGACGATAGGTAGAGCTTAGTAGTTTTCCAGTGCTGGGTGCTGCGTTAGGGCGACGGCCGAGCTTGGGCTGCAGTCTACTGCAGCGAGGTCAGGGAGTAGGTTGGCTATGGGCGGAGGCCAGGGGACTTACCTGATGACTTACCTGTGACGCCATCGCTCCAGCTTCGTCCTGAGTATGTCCGTACCTGCATCAAGGCAACACCTTTCTCAGGTCAGTACCTGGTCCACAGAGAGAGAGAGAGAGAGAGAGAGAGAGAGAGAGAGAGAGAGAGAGAGAGAGAGAGAGAGAGAGAGAGAGAGAGAGAGANCTCTCTCTCTCTCTCTCTCTCTCTCTCTCGCTCGCTCGAGCACGCGCGCGCGCGCGCTCTTTGTTCTAGTCTACCGTCAGGCCTCTCAGCACTCTGTGAATGCCTTCCTTGAGCTTTTGCCAGGTGCCATCGACTAAGCAACTCAGAGAGCTCTTATGGTTCCGGGTCACACACAAGCATAACAGCTTCCGCGTCAATCACGGACAGAATGGACTCTTGAATGGGAAGGTTGAGTTCCCGTGGCCTTGGACTTTCCGATACCGAACACTGGCGTGTGTGGCTGCAGCCAGCCTGCAATGTTTAGATAATCTCCGTGACTTCCTTGGGACTGACTGCTGACTGGACTTGGACTGATGTGCCGATTGGACCTGGATTCTACCGAATGCAATCGACTACACAGGTTGACTCTACGAACCCTACTGGAAGTTAATGGGACCTACCGGCTACAGGACTCTGCATGAGACACCGAAATATGGTACATGGAACTGGGATTCGAAATGGAATGACACCAGAACCGGTATCGGGTTCTGGTACTGTGAAATCCTTTCAATTCAGCCTCCAGGCACGTACAGACATGTACGTTCATTAAAAAAAAAAAAAAAAAAAAAAAGAAACAAACAGAAAAAAGTTCAAAAAACGAGAGGTGGTTTGAATGATGGCTGGAAATCGGTCTCAGCATCCCTGACATGACTTACACACTCGACGCCTTCCTCTGTTATGGCAAAGGAATCCTGAGTCAGCTGCATTGATTCCCCCACTAAGGAGGGTTTACCATTGCTCACCCCAGTCCTTGTACCTATTTTGCCCCGAGTTCTTTTCCAACAGCCTTAGCCATTGCTTGCTCCCTTGTGGAAGGATTTACCCCTGCTTTGTTCTTCTATTCTTGTCCAAAGCGCTTTCGCTCTCCTTTCTATCCTTCCCTCTACCCTCCTGCTTTCTAGCTCGCTCCATGTCCTTAATTTATCCTACGTTTACCTTCTCCGCCAATCTTCCTATGTTATCCTTAGGCTGCTATTCTTATTTAATGTATGCGGCAGTATGCCCAAGTCTCCTATGCCCTATCCTATATATCTGATGAATGAGTATAGTCCGGCTGCTCCTGCCCCCCTGCATGTCCTGGCCACCATGTGTAAGCCTAGCCTGCTTGCCTCAGTGATTGCTACCTTTCTTCTTCCCTGTTCTCCTTGCTCGAACTGCTTTCTTATTTCTCTCGCTTTCTCCAAATTTGTCCGTCATCTACTCCTCGGAGCGCCTCCACTTAGCTATTATCTCTGTCTTCCTGATGTGCATTAGCTTTGTTTCTTTTTCCTTTTCTTTCTTTTTATACCTACCTATCTACTCCTAGACTCCTAGTCCAGTATATTTCGCTCTTTGCAGTGAAGCCTATCTATGCATACAAGCCGGGCAGCCGCAAAAGTTATGGGTTGATACCGGCCTCAATTCTGGTCTGTGCGGGGAGCAGCACCCAAGCTCCCAACACCTGGCATAGGCTGGAAAGCGCCACTTCCACAACCAGCCAGGAGGGTGAAGCCAATCATCTCCGCTGGTGAACCCGAAGCATACCCCCACAAGGCCGCGGGGATCGAGAGGACGACGGTGGGTATCGAACCCACGACCTCATGAGCACCACTTATGTGCTCAATCAACTGAGCTGGCCCGCTTGGGCTGCATTAGCTTGGTTTCTATTGTCTCCTGGCACGTCTTCTCCGAATTCTCGACAGTCCATAGACTCCATACTGACGCAGCATTTGGAAACTTTTATTTTCAAAACTTGTCCAAGTCTTTGGTGTTGTTGTTCCTAGCAGTAATGTCAGCTGGTATTCTGGGAATGAGGATGTGGAGATTTTCAGCCCGTGATTGCCATACTTGCTCAGCTTTCTCGCATCCCAGCAAGCACTGCCCAAGGTCTTCCTTTCGCCTTCTGTACATATCTGGCATAGCTCGTTCGGGGGCCTTCTGTACTCTTTGCTTCCGTGTTCATTTAACCAGATATTGACTGATAGGGTGAACGACATGATCAACCACTGCATGCTTCTTACCCTTCCCAATCTGATTGCCCCCAGTTGGGACCGTGGAAACTCCGGCATCTGTGCTGCATGCAATCCCCGTCCCTTTTTCCCATCTTTTGCTCAAAACTGTTTCTTGTGCCAGTGATTGCATTCGGAGTTTATATCCCAAGGGCGTTGTGTAGTGTAGTCTACAGACATGTTCCTATCCCCGATCCCGTTGCTATTCCAGTTCCTTCTTCATTTTCCCTCACAGTTCTCGGTCCTGTCTCCTTTGCTACATTGCTGCTTTTGTGCCCGGTCCAATTCCTGCTCCTGTTTATGTCCCAGATCATGTTTCCATTCCTCGGTCCTGTTCGTGCTACTGTCTCGGTTCCAGGCTCTGTTTTCAGTTGAGGGGACCTTTTCCTGTTCACAGTTTGCCCTTGGTCATGGATCAATGGGTGTCTTAGTTTCTGCTGTCTCTCCATGTTCCTGTTTCTGTTCCTGCTGCTGACCAGGTGCCTGTTCCTGTTCCAAGAACTTGCTCTCCTTCTTCTTCTTCTTCTTCTTTTTTTTTTTTTTTTTTTTTTTTTTTTTTTTTTTTTTTTGTGGTTCTTGCTTTTCGCTGCTGTCTCTCCATGGTGGTCCTGGTCCAATGGCTGTGTTAGCTGAACTTAGCTCCTATCGGCTCTCCAATTTCCTGTTTCCAATGGGCGTCTTCGCTCGTGTGGTGTTTCGATGTTGGTCCTGGCCAAATGGCTTCTTTTTCCCCCCTAGTAATTGATATCATCCTGCTCGTTTCATAATACAAAACTGAAATGTGAGAAAATTCCACTCCTCGCAACTCGCATAGGAGAATAATGTGTAGGAGCGGGGATGAATGGAAGAAAGAAGAAGAAGAAGAAGAAGAAGAAGAAGAAGAAGAAGAGGAAGAAGAAGAACACAAGTTTGAAGTTTGAACCAATGTCAGTTCCCTCCACATCTCGCTCCTCCCATCTCTCCCTTCTCCGATAGGAGAATAATGTGTAGGAGCGGAGATGAATGGAAGAAGAAGAAGAAGAAGAAGAAGAAGAAGAAGAAGAAGAAGAAGAAGAAGAAGAACACAAGTTTGAACCAATGTTAGTTGCTGTTGTCTCTGATGTTGGTCTGAGTCCAATGGCCGCTGCTCCTGTGGCCTCTCCATTTGCCTGTTTGAGGCTGTTTCTGTTTAGGGAAAACTAGGGCGCAGTCACGGTTTGAGTTTCAAAATGCATTCCAAGCAAATTCTGAAATTTCCTGAAAATGTTGAATGTATACAAGCTAGCCTTAGGGTCCGGTGGGGGTGTGTTGTGTCCGAGGGATGCTTGAAATGCATTTTGAAATTTGAAACTGTTTTCGTGACTGCGCCCTAGTTGTTCCTTCTGTCTTTTTTAACCTGATCCGTTCCCTGTTTGTGTTCTTGCAGGTCATTCACGACATGACTGCACCTCTGAATCATTATTACATTATGACAGGGCATAACTCTTATCTGACAGGAAACCAGCTGAGCAGCAAATGCAGTCCTGAGCCGATCATAAAGGCACTCCGCGATGGCGTCAGGGTGATTGAACTGGATTTGTGGGAAGCAGGAGGTGAAATCGTAGTGTTACATGGAAGGTAACCAATCTGGGTGGTGGTTTGGGAAAAAAAGGACGAGAAAAAGAGAGAACAGTAAAAATCACGGAGGAGTGGACACTTATCATTTGTGTACAATGGAACCAGCCATGTGTGTGAATGGTACACATATCTGAATGTAAAGAGCACGACTTTGAAATAGCAATTTTGTATTTTGATATAACCTAGGCTTCATTTCCGTGCGCACGGCCGCCCCCGACACACACAGATACTTGCACAGCCGCAGGACCGTGCGGATCTCCCGTGCGGCCCCCGTGCGTAAGAACAGTTGTATGCATCTCGACAAGCTTCAGTGTGAGCATGCCCTGACACAATTTCTCTGTGAACTTTTCCTGGTAGCTAGTGAAAGCAGTTGGGCGGTCGTTCTGTTCATTTCGCTTGCCCTTAGAACCAGTAGCCACCAACAGCAATGACATCCATGCTCCGGGGCAGAGAAAAAAAGGGAGACAAAGCGTAGAAGAGCATTAGGCACAAAGCTCCATCAAGCACGGACCTTCAACGACCGCAAATGGAGAGAGGGAGGGACGGAGGGACGTAGGGAAGGAGGGAATGACTGGACTAAACTCGAGTCGATTGAAACATTTGCACCACACAACAACGGGCAAAGTGATTCAAAATCGCCCATGCAAGGGCAACACGAAGAACTCTGTTCTGTTGCTCTTACATCACCGTTCTTAATATGGGACATTGGATGCTTGGCACAGGTATGGCCCCTTATGCTGGACCTGCTGCCAGCAGCTGGAACGTAACCAAGCTGCCGTTTTCTTGTTTCCACTCGTGTAGCAACCCAAGCCTCACCAGAAGTGCAGTCAGATACATTCTGGAAAACACTACCTGGCAGGTACTTCTTTGCTCCCCGTCTCCCACGGGGAGTCACATCACAACCTGCGCAGAATCTTCCAAAAAAAAAAGAAAAGAAAAAAACAAACAAAGGGACAAAGGGAAACCAAACTCTGCACGTGATTGCACTCACATTCATCCACTACTACGGCCCAGAAGTGCAGCCAGATACATTCTGGAAAGTGGCAACATGGCAGTGAAGCCCTGAATAGAAAGGGCTGGAGGGCAAGGAATGCTCCCCCTCTCTCACAGGGAGTAAGAGCACAAACAGCTGACAGTCTTCTTCCAAAAAAGGGAGAAAAAAAAAAGGAAAAGAAAAGGTGAAAAGGGAAACCAAGCTCTGGCCATGGTTGCTGTCCGATTCATCCACTATGGCGCAGAAGTGCAGCCAGATACATTCTGGAAAGTGGCAACATTGCGATGAAGCCCTGAAATCGAAAGGGCTGTCTGGCATTGAATGCTCCCTGTCTCTCACGGGGAGTCAGAGCACAAACAGCCCAGAATATTCTTCCAAAAAAGGGAAAAAACTTCAAAAACGAGAAAACAAAGGTGAAAAGGGATACCAAGGGCATCGTTAGACACTCCTCGGGGACGTGAAATCCACAAGGACGCGCTTGTTCCACCTGTCCTTGGGGACGAAATTGAAAAAGGAATGTGAGAACGCCACAAGGAAAATTCCTTGTGGCATCTGCAAGGAAAGTGAGCAATAGCGAGATGACAATATTCAGATTGCACAATCACATTGAAAGCCAGATCGTATCACAGTGTTCAGAAAGTAACATTGCACCAATATGACACCAATGGAGAATAGTAGCACTGAAAGCCAATGTCAATGAGAGCTTGCTCTCGCCACCACCAACATATGTATCCAGTCCCTATCTCCCTACTTGACGCTCGGTGCCCAGCCTACTCCCTACACAGCTACTACTACCCTACTAATTAACAATGCAACTGTTGACGTCAGCAGCCTCCGAAGTACTTGAAGATGTCGCACATGCAGAACCATCGTCAATACTAGGTATGTGCCCTCACGTCATCATCATCATCATCCTTCTCTCTCTCCCTTGACTCTCTCTCACGTCTTCCCTTGTTGTACACCCGAAGGCCAGGCAGCGAGCTCTTTCCTATATGGAAAGAGCCTGCGTCATACAGCAGTCTGGCTGGACTGGCCTGGGCCCAGAAGCTTCCGGTAGGCCCCAGGATGCTGCGCCTCTCTTGCAGCTACTGGGCCTCATTCGGTTGGGCCTCCCAACTGTCTGTGTATGAGGCTGCCATTCTCGTCCAGGGCCTGCATCATTTCGGAAAGGCCTGGAAGGCCGTCGAAGGTCTCGCTGCTCGGCCTGTGTTTTCCTCAACCAACTGGCACGACGAAACTGCCTGGACCCCAAATACGAAATTGACAGCCGAGGGCCTCTCGTAATTTGTTAGGCCCGCCTTCACTTAGGGCGGGCACAGATGCAACAGGGGGCCCTTAGGCCTGCCGAGGACCCAGATCCTCGCACATCCTTGTGGCCCCAGGCAAAACTTCCTTATCTCCAAGGGACCTCGTGAGGTCCCTTGGAGCTCAAGGAACCGTGATTCACAGAGCGACGAAGACATGCGTCGACGGAGAGTTTTGGTTCTTGGGTGGTCCAGATGTGGTCCAGCGGCGTTAGCACGGACACCCCCGCCCTCTGGCGTCTGCGTAGTCCCCCAACGTACTCCAACGGCTACTGATGGTGGTGGGCCTCCATCGGGTGGCGTCGTTGTTTTCGACCGGCATCATGCGGTCTCTCGCGCTCGAGGAACGTATGCATAGTCCCCAAATGCCCCCAAACGGCTACTGTTGGCGGTGGGCCTCCATCGGGCGGCGACGTCGTTTTCGGCCAGCATCAACGGTCGGAATTTTATATTTTTCCCGGCGGCGCCGTCAGTCTATCCACAGAAGAGGTTTCTTCACAAGCGTCGTATTCCCATGCATGTCGTCACATGCTGCACGTCTGATAAGACTCATGCCTTTTCCGCCGTCGTTTGCTCATTGCTGCCCTCTCCACCGTGCAGTTCATGGCCGACCTGTACGGCCGGCTCCCTCTGCTGCTCCTTGGCGGTGTGCTGCTTCTCATTGAAGTAGTCATCCGTGGCATCGTCGCATTGTCGAAGGTCTTCCCACGTCCCCGCCGTCCTGCGTTTGATCCACCACCTCGGTGTCGCTCGTGGAATGACGCAGTAACCCAATGTGTAGCACAGCTCAATGACAGCCTCCGAAGTTGCCGCGTAGTCGGGGCTGTCATCCGCAGCTTGCATCAGCGTCCTTAGTCTACATGCGCGCAACTGCTCCTTCATTCGTCCCAGCGCCCTCTCCTGCTGACAACGAAGAATAACGGTTGACACGGCCGCCGCCACGGCTGCCCGCTCAAGCGGTGTCAACAGTGCACGTCCGCCCTCTCCGCCGCCCTCCATTGCCACCACCTCCACAGGGATGACGTCTCTCCGCTGCCGTCTCAATCCTCGCACCCCAGAGACGTAACCTGCTCACCACCTGAGGAGAGGTCCGAAAAGCTGCCGCCTTTCTGTGGATGTCGTCCCCCTGGCGGAACAGCGTGTGACGACGCGGACAATGTGGAGGAGAACCTCGACGCTGATAAGCGCACCCGGTGCATGTACACTGGCCGGGAGGTTGGTGGAAGGGACGCCACCGCTAAGGCCGATTCAGCCCTGCACTGTCTGCGCTCTGCAAGCCGAACGTCGTCGCCGTCACCACAGCTGTACTTCAAATTTTGAATTTCAAACGTAGAGGTCCCCCTTTTTTTATTTTACTTTTCGTGGCCGGCCTCATGCCCTTTTCTGCCGGACATCGCTGGACCACGCCGTCTCCACACGGACACCGGACGCTGGACCACGGACACCCCCGCCCGCGGCCGCATATCTTCATATGAAAATGGGTGCGGGCAGGCCACAAGGAAACGTCCTCGGGGGACGTTCCCAAGGATGTGTGGAACACCGCCGCCAAATTCCCTTACGTGCCACAAGGAAAATTCCTTGTGGCTCAAGGAACTCGTGCGCTCAGATTCATCCACTGCTAACGTTACAGTGAAGCACTAAAATCCAAACTGCTGGCGGACACTCGTCAGAAACAAGAAAGCAAAACAACGTTCCTTTCTGCTTTTATTTTTTCTCTTTTCCCCCTCACCGCCTTCACCGTCCACGCGTTTCCACATGCATTGCACACCGACAGGACGTCTTGCAGTCCACTTGCCCCTTTTCCCGGCCCATGCACTTCTGCTTCCGTTGTGCTACAAGCCTGATGCCAAACCCCACTTCGCCGGGTATTTGTTTTTCAAGTAGGGAAAGGTACTGGTGGTTTAAGAATGCCTCTTTCCATCAGTCAGTCAGAAAACATTGAATAGCGGGGAGAAGGCAAATGCGTGGAAGGGGGGGCGTGTGGGGTTGCTTTGTTTCCCTTTTCTCGCCTCTTTTCCCCCACTTCCTCCCAGAACAGGGCGAGGTCCCACCAGCTACGGGATAGGATAGAAACGAGTTGGTGGGGCAGTTGAGTGACCCAAATCCTGCCGTGCACTACTCGTGATCCCACCGTCAGTACTTTACATGTATTACCCGAAAACGTAACGAGATCTTCATTCCCCTCCTCCTCTCCTTAACATTGGGCATGCCCGTGCAAAGGCAGCTTCCCGCCAGAATCTTTTCAATCGGTTGGGGGTGTGGCCAACCCCAAACGAGGTTGGGGTCGGCCTTAGCCCACTGGATAGAAGATTTTCAGCATTTTACTTGCTGTTGTGCAATTATCTCATTGGGTGGAGCCCTCCTTCAATCACGGAGTATATGGAGGGTGTCAGGATCACTGCTGTCAGAAGTCGAGTTTATTCCAGAAAATGTGGCGGTTACTTTGTGTCAGGATCACCATCAGATCATTTGTGATCTGATGGCTGGGAAGCATGCTGCTGTGATTTCCGGTGGGAGGTCTCTGTTTCTTCTTTTTTTTTTGGTCCTTTTTCCTGTTTTCTCAGCCCAGAAATTCCTAATGAACTTGTCTGGCCGCTGCCACTCAGTGTCACACTGGATCGGCCACACTCCTATCCGACTGCTAATGGGACCTTGCCCCAGGAGGATGATGAAACAGGAATTTAGTCAAAATGGACACTTTATTTTTTTTTTTTCGAAATTGAAAAGAACTAAACTGGGCCCAATTTAGTTCAAAATTTTGAGCTCTTGAGGGTCTGGCGTTCTTAAAATGCCGGACCCCCTGGATGTATCTAGACTTAGCTGGAGTCCAGGGGGTACAGTGCTTTAAGAACATTGGACTCCCAGGATGTACCTGGACTTAGCTAGAGTCCAGGGGGTAGTAATCTAAGAACGCCGGCCCCTCAGGAGGCAAAATTTCAACCTCGTCCTTCGGGACATCCGTTAAAATTGGAATGATACAGAGAAGATTAGCATGGCCCCTGCGCATTTGAAAAAGAAAAAAAATAATAATAAAAACTTTTGACCTCAATTGGGCCAATTTAGTTGGTTTCAATTTAGTTCAAAAAATAAAAAATGTCCATTTTTGACGAAATTGGTGTTATGAAAAGAAAAATACTTGGAAGATTTTGCCAACCGGCTGGTCACCTGGTCATGACGGCCGGGCAGGTCTCATCACTGGGTCACCCAATCGTGTTAAAAACACAGCAAAAAAAAAAATGTTTTTTTTTGGGTCGGGGGGTTGTTCTGYGCTTGGGGAGAGGGGCCAGATTCTGGGGTCTTTTTTATTTTTGGTGGTGCCGGGTTCTGGGGTTTTGTGTGGGGGTGATGGTGATGGGATGTGGTGATGGAAAGAATAGGGAGGTGATGGTGGGTGGATGAAGAAAGGAGGGAGGCAATGTTGGGTTTTGCAGGTTCATGGTGGTGTCAGGATTTGGAGGAGTTGATGGTGGAGGGAGATGGTGATGGAGAGAGGAGGGAGGTGATGGTGGGTGGATGGAGGGAAGAGGAGGGAGGTGATGGTGGAGGGCGATGGTGGAAGGAGCCGATGGAGGGAGGAAGATGGGCGATGATGCAGGGGCGTGTTGGAGGGAGGAGGGAGGCGATGGTGGATGGATGGCAGCTCTCTCTGTCTGTCTGTCTGTCTGTCTGTCTGTCTGTCTGTCTCTCTCTCTATCTTTGTCTCTCTCTCTCTCTCTTTCTCTCTCTCTCTCTCTCTCTCTCTCTCTCTCTCTCTCTCTCTCTCTCTCTCTCTCTCTCTCTCTCTCTCTCTC
>BFEA01000424.1:1090598-1104371 GCA_003427395.1 Chara braunii | reverse complement strand
ATCACTCTCGGGAGGCTCCGTCTATTGGTGGGGAGCAGCATCTGCTGGAAATCGGGTCCAGCGTCCCTGAACATCATAGAAGCTTATTTGCCAAAACATCCGATTGTAGCTACTGACTATCGCGTGGGCCACCTCTCAGAGTAGGGAATCTGACAGATAGACCCCACGACGACTCAGTGACCTGAGCAGGTAGCCTACATGACAAGGTTAGATAGGTGGGGCCTGTTTCTTTCTTTTGTACAACGTGGGACTGACTGTTGTCGTTGTCAAACCCAAAGACAGCAACTGTGTAAAACACCATGATCACCTTTCCTGCTTGAAACCTAAGACGCGTCAGATAACGCAGTAGCCAAGCAGGGGAGGCCCGCGGTGGATCGAATCAGCGGCCCGCTTTTTGTTCCGCGTATGACATATGGGTTCGATCGATGGATCGCTTTTCGTTCCGTGGCCAATATATGGAAAAGGGACTGCCTACACTACTCTCGAAATGTGCAAAATGAGAGTGAAGKTTTTGCTAGAACAAGGCGCCATACACCACCATGATTTTTGTGTTTTGTGCATGTCGAAAGTAGTGGAGAGAGGCCCAAAGTATCCATTAGGCCTGGCTCCACTATACAAAATTAAAAATTTGGTATAGTTTGTGTATAGCTGTCAGAGTGTCGGAAATGGGGGAAAACGCGTTGTGGCTCCACTTAATTTCCGCTGTACAATTCTCCAACTTGTGAGTTTGCTACCAGACGCGGTGACAACACCACAATACTTTTTTTTTGTTCTTTTTTTTTTTGCAAGACCTCTATCCCGGCGGTGGGAAGAGAACCACCGGAATTGTTGTTGAATCTGTCCTCAATGTCTGGCAGCGGATGGGTGTAGGATAGTCGATGTCCCCTTTGTTAAATTGGAATTGTCCGGCCCTCGGTTTCAATCAACATGGGGAGTTGATTGCCCCTCAGGTGGGAGGTAGGGTGTTTAGGGTTTTCATGTGTCTGACATGATTTTTGGAGTGTTTAATGATTGTTTGCGGTGGTGGTTGATGAGAATGCTTTTTGCTAGGGATAGGTGTTGATGGAAGGAKKTCAATCYTTCCCTGTCRCAGGGAAGTCATCAATGCCTCTGCTATTTAGAGTAACAAGGCTGCTATGGTGGAGCACGAATTTGGCCCCGCATAACATAAACAGACCAAAGGAACAAAATGGGCCTCGCTGCACTACTCTCCACATGCACAAAAGACAAAAAATATGGCGGTGCATCTTTCCATGTTCTAGCAGAAGATTCATTCTCRTTTTGCAMATTTGGAGAGTATTGCAGCGAGGCCCAATCACATAGTATTTSTGACGYGCTAACCTSACGCCCTGTGCTGTCTTTCGTTCGGAGTGCACGATGGGGTGGAAATGGCCCCGAAAGATCAGCAAAATTGGGGTGTGCCAAGGATTTTTGGGAAATTGAGTGTGGGGACACAGACAAAACTGAAATCCCCTCGTGTTGGTCCGATGAAGTAAGTCGGTTGCCTTCGCGCTCAGCAGTTTGAGCGCGCAGGCACGGCGCGAAAAGAGAAAATTCAATCCAAAAAGTATTGTCGGACTTCCCACCGCGCCACGGCTCTTCATTTAGAGCGAAATGGGGCGGGCACACACCTGGTGTCCCGTTTTCGTATCAAATCCCGACGTCGCTTGTTAGTCAGTTCTGAGTCCGACGTGGAGGGTCTCAGCCGCGTGGCTCTTTCCTTGTGTTCTTCTTCACTCTGTATACGGCAGTGGAACCCCTTTGATTCGTAGCGGTCGAAACGCCAGCACTCAAAGCACAAGGTTCTGGGCCAAGGGGGTGCTACCGCCGTCCACGGAATGACGATCCGCTCGTTAAACGGCAACAACACCGAGTATGGAGGGAAATGCGTATCGACAATGACAAAGCCCGCGTCCACGAACCCAGAACAACGATTTTCGGGAGGGAAGTAATACCGCCCGCCGATCCGTGCGACAACTTCTCATACGTCCCACTCACAACCACGTGTCCTTTCCTCGTTGTAAGGGAAGGGAGGCATTGGCGTGGGAGACACGGTAGGCTGGCCCCCGATCGAGGTACGCCCGTCAGTCCACATGTCAATCAGTCAACAGAATTGGCGAAAATTCCAATACGTCATAAAAGAAAAGAGGGGTGCAATCATGAAAATCAGACCAAAATTTTCTTTCTTCTGGCTCGAGAGAAACGTTTATGGAGCCCGTACAACTATGCCAACTCATGCAGAGTATTCGAGGGACCAACCCACGACTCAAATTCAACAAACTACACGGATGTGAATTCGAGGTGCTTCACCCTCTCGATGACAGATGTCGTGCAGCATAAGGCAGATGGCGTACGCAGTGCATTGCAGAACAACAGATCTAAACACTCTCGCATTCTCGAACGAAATCCCGACGAGCTCTGGATCCAACCAAAACAAACTACAAGCATTTTCCCTCGCATGTATCCAATGTGGAAGGTGCGAAAATAGCAATGATGCGACTGTCCCATCAATCAAAAACAAGTCCGGGGACAATACACACGCATCCACTGTTCACAAGACAAGATGATCTGGTCCCCTTATGTCCAGGGATTACCCAGGAAACTAATGGAAGAGTTCCGGAAGAAGTTCTTCTATGGAGGAGGCCACAAGAGTTCCCTTTTGTTCACAGGACAGTCAGACTCATCACACATCATCATTCATATTGGAGAGAGGAGAGAGGGAGAGAGAGAAGAGATAGACGGGAAATGTGGAGACCGAGAAATACGCAGATCAAAGAAAATAATGTTCGGCTCTGTCGCCGTAAACTCATACCAGAGGAAAAAGAGATCGGCAACAATAAGGCGCATGCGCCGTTAAATTCCAACGTGGCCCCAGGCTGATCAACCACTCAACTCCAATTGCTGATCCTCAAACCCGCACCGACGATCCCGGTCGTCGCGTGCTAACTCCCCCCAATGCGATCGTCACCCCGCTGATGCAAGCTCTGCGCGGCTCGCCCAAATCCCACATTCCATCGTGGCAATCAAGCGCACAACCAGCCAGCCTCTATTCAGCCCGTCAGGACTTTTCGATTCGCACCAAACACTTCGCCTAGCCACTACTTCCCAGAAGTTGGCTTGCGAGTTGAGAATGTAAGAGAGATTTGCGGGCGCGCTTGCAAAATTTATAGTTGCGGAAAGGGAGAGAGAAGGGAGAGAAGGCGAAGGAGAAGTCGAGGTTTAGAAGGGAGAGATTCAGAGGGGAATGTACGAGGAACGTCATGTTAATCCCTCGAAACCCGATATTCGACCAATCAGATTCGTCACGCAATAGGAACTTCCACTTACTCAACGCGTGTGATTGGTGAGCGGGGGTGATCGAAGGACCGACCGGGTTTCGTGAGCTAATGTTGGAGAGCGGGAAGGAAAGAGGCGCGAGAAGCAGCGTGAGACTGGTCCAAGATTCAGATGATCAAGAAAGAAAAACAGGCGCGCAAAGAGAGAGAAAAACAGTTGCGATAGGAGAAGCAGGGGAGTAGGAAGGAAAACGAAGACAGTACGGGGAAGGGATGGCGCGGGAAATAAGGAGGAGGAAGCTCGCACGCATGGCGGTGGCAGCAAGAGAAAAAGGCACCAAAACAGTTACGACTTGCCTACGTCCTAAACCATTTCAAAAAATTGAAATCACCATATCCGCGTGCAAAGGTGACGCGGGAAAATAAAGTCCTATGCCCATCCGAATTCTCACAAAATTCCTTGAGCTTTCGACGACGTGACCGAGAACATTCATGCACAAAAAGGACACGCCGCGTTCTGGTTATTCCGGAATTCCTAACTGTCGAGCCCAATTCCCAGTGCGCTTGCTAAGGCGCACGTAATTCCCATGCATTTCCCGAATTACAAAAAGCAGAATTCCAAAAAACTATCGAAAAAATGGGGCCCGAAAACAAGGCACCTGAAATCAAGAAAAACGACGGGGGCTTTGTTGGGCCTGTATGATACAAAAGGAAGAAATGAGCCAAGGGTTACTAAAGATAGCACGGGATCGGAAAGTGGTTCGTCACATATGTGACGCGCAGGGGGTTCCAAAACTATGCGATCTCCTGATTGCATGAAAACTGGAACAAAGGAGGTGGGAGGAGACGAAGGAGCAGGAAGAGGAGAAAACCCTGATACGCACAATCCATGTCAGCAGGGACTATTGAGCAGGGGGATGAGATGGCGACAACATCAGTGGCAAAATCTTTGTGATGCTGCCGGGTCATGGTGCTTCGGATCCCATTCTCCACAGACCTGTCATATGCATCCCCCTGCCTCTCGATCTCCAAGGATCGTCCCGGTGGCACCATCATGGTCCACCGAGTGTGCACGTGCTTCGCGCCCAATGCAATCCATCGAATCAGAGCGTAGGTTGACGTCATCGTCAATGGCGTGATCTTCACGAAGCTGCTGATTCGTGACACCCGAGTCCGTCCTCACATGTCGACACGTGCCGATCGCTGCCAATTACCGTAAGAAAAGAGTGTGGATGTCATCCAGTGCGGCAAGGCAAACAACCTACTCCCCGGACAGTCACACTCGCCGCGTAGGAATGGGAAAGTTGACACCGTACATAGTGGAGTGGCGATGGGGAGGGTTAGGGGGAAGTGGGGGCAGGTAGCAGTCCGTTTCCACTTCGGTCACCGGAAGCTCCTCGTAACGGATGATCCAGGGAAAGCGGGGGAAGCGATTGCCAGTGTCGGGGAGGGAAGCAAGGTAATTGGGGTAGAGAGTGGAAAACGTGCGAAAGAGCGCAGCGCGAAATAACTCGTGATGGCGGCATGTGGGGATGGTTCCTGTGATCACGCAGTAGACTTCTACTACGTTTTTGTCCCGCCACGCGGCGCTAAACAAGAGGACATGCAAACAGAAGACGGGGGTTGCGCATTGAAGGGAAGGGTGGGGTGGGAGCAGCGAGTCGGGTGGAGTAGAAGTGGTGGAAGTCTTCAGATAGGAAGGGGTTGCGAGGGAAGTTGACGGGGATGGAGATCTGGCGAAGGGTGAGGTAATCAAGGGGACGACGGGATAATGACGGGGGACGAAGGCCGATCCCCCGCATCGGTACGTGGACGAACTGGGGACGGACTGAGGGGGCGGGGGAAGGGGATCGGATTCGCCTCCGTCGCAATGTGCTCGAAGTCGTGGCCGCGAGGTCGCCATTTTCTGGCTTAGGGGGCCTCAGATCCTGACTCGGGTCGTCGTTGATGCGCAGGCTCACCCCGCTAGCAAATTCTAGCTTCCTTTTCTAGACGGCGATCTCTTCCCTCTTACGTGCCGCTTCCTCGGGGTCTTCTGCCTCCGTCCCCGTGCGCGTCGCTTCTTCTGGCAGGGCTTCCCATTCCGATCCGGCTGCCTCCTCTTCTTCTTCTTCTTCTTCTTCTTCATCTTCTTGTTCTTCTTGTTCTTCTTCTTCTTCTTCTTCTTCCCTTTGTTCCCCCTCGCTGTGCTCACTGTAATTTCCCTCCTCCGGCGTGTCTTCTTCCACGTCGTCGTCTTCCTCGGTGGTCTCTTTCGCTCCTTTTGCCACCTCTTCAGACGGGTCTTGCCTAGGGTATCACGCACGATCGATGATCCCGTACGGCTTCAGGTACTCCTGCTGCGATGGCGGGACTCCGCTCCCTGGCTCCTCCAAGCACGCAGTCCACTGCAGGTACGACGCTAATGTCCGTGTAAGGACGTGTGGAGCCGGACTCTCGTCGCTTTGCGACACTATATCGAGGGAGAGGAAAAAGATCGCCTTCTATGTCAGTTCTCCACGCCTTGATAATCAGCAGCTCCAGGTTCTCAATCCATCCCTGATGCTCGTCGGTCCGTGTCCACGTGACCTTCACTCTGACCAAGCAGACAGACAGATCGACAAAGGTCTCGCGCCACACCAACCAATGCCTTGGATCGACAAGTGGGACTGCAAGAGGTTCAAACAGGAAAGAAAGATGGGGGTGCAGATCAGATTGTCAGAAGGTGGGGAAGAGAAAGGGGAGACCGAAGACAGAGAGAGGAGCGAGAGGAGCGAGAGGAACGAGAGGAGCAGCGGGGTTCATTAGGGGCGTTGAAAGGGAGTGAGCGTAGGAAGCACCACTGTCGATTGGCGCCAAGAGGTGCGGATTCCGTCGAAGTCAGTCCCGTAAGTCGGGACGAGGTTGTACCCGGGGCGCCCAAGACCATGCTGCCACTCAGTCGACAACTGCTACGTCCACTCCCGTAACGACGTCAAGATCGTCGTATGCCGAAGGGAGTTAACAGCGGTGATGTCACCGCTGAAGGCAGCGACCGTGGTGACATGGCTCGTCCCTATAGCCGCTCGCCGATGGAACGCCACTACCTCTGCCAATACAACTGCTTGTGGACTTCGGACAAATCGGAACGCTGCGGCGGCACACACACCCTCAGTGCAGAAGATCTGCGCCAGTCGTTGAAGATCCGGACTGAGCCGCGGATGACGAACTTGTCGGACCTCCAAGATGTAGCCACGTGGCTGTAGCAGATGATCGTCCAGGGCTCGCTCGTGGCGAGGATGGGGAAGAAGATGAAGGATAGGAACGAGATGGAGAGATCGAGGCAGGGGCTAAATCGTCGTCGTCCTCGTCTTCAACATATGAGGGAGACGGAGGGAGATCAGAAGGAGGGAGGGGACAGATGTAGGAGGTATGGCGAATGATAGGGACAGAGCTATGGCTAGCGCTGGCCTTAGGCGCGATACACGCCGTGTTGGCCCCGCTGGGTCCGACCTCGACAACACGGAAACAACTAGAGAACTTGGGAGCAAGTTTCCGGTCGCGTGCACATTTACGTACCTGCACCAGGTCCCCTAACTTATATTGATGTTGGGGACCCGCATTCCCATTTCGGGCCTTGTGGCTACGGACTTGCCTCCCATGGGCTAGAGCAATCATTTTCTGTCTCTTTCGGGCTAGCTTCGGGATAACCCTTTCCATCAAATCGGCCTACCTTTTGGCCTTAGCCTTAAGGCCGGCACGCGTGTCTCTACCCCCTGCTTCGGCAATTTCCGAGTGGCCTCGATAATCGATACATGGGAGGCTATTAGTGTGGATTCGTGAGGGGTGGCATGGTGAATTCCGACGATTGGATATACAATCTCGGGTCACGAACGCGTGTCATGCGCCGCTAGATTTCTACGGAGGGTTGTTTTAATCATGCGATTGGCATTTTCAGCCAACCTATTCGACTGGGAGACGTGGGGTGCCGTATGTCGAAGCGTGATGCCTCAGCACACGAGCAGTTTCTCTACTTCGCCTTTAAATTCGGACTCATTGTCGTTAGGATTTCCTCTGTATCTAAGTGGGTGTAGAGAAAACGATCAATGTACGTGGCTATCTCTGCGGCCTTACGAATCTTAAAGGGGTAGACCTTGATGTACTTGGAAAAATGATCTATTAAAACTAAAAGGATGGAATATTCACAACGGTTTGGGCCAGGTGGCACGTCAATATCAGTTGTGTCCATACTGACTCGCTGGAAAGGACGCTCTACTTATGTCGGTACGATTGTGTTCGGCCCCCATATTGGGGCGCGATCGGCGGCACAGACAACTACGTATCTGACATCGTCCCTTATGTTAGACCAGAACCATCGATTCTGATCTATAGTTGCCTCTGTGACACGTATCGCAAAATGAGCGGCTTGCTCCTCGTGAGCAGATTGGGTCCAATCGTACCTCTGAAATGGATGAGGAACCGTCAACCACAAACCCGATCCGTCAATTTTACGCTTTTCGAGATGACCGTTGATCCATCGGTAATCCCTGGATCTCTCGGTAGCCCGACGTCTGTCATGCTTAGTGAGATGATCCAGTGGCAAACCGACTAATTTAGCTAATAGAATTTTATCCGTCCAGACCTCCGACTGCCTATACTTTTCGTCGTATCCGAGACTGTTCGTACGAGCGGCCTCGAATCGAACCTCTGTCATGAGCTTGTCTGCTCGACACAAGGGACACTTCCATACCTTGCTGTCGGTTCGGTAGGGGCATTCTCCACATAATCGGATATTCCATACCTTGCTGCATCTCGTACGAACAGTCTCGGATATTCCATACCTTGCTGTCGGTTCGGTAGGGGAGCTTGCCTGCTCCACATAATCACGTGCCAGGCATAGATCCGAATATTTGTGCGTACATCCTACATCGTCCAGGTCATCTCAGGGCTGTTACTTTTGAGGATAATTCATGGACTCTATGGGATAATCGTGAAAGGGTGCACACAGTGAGAAACATTAAGTTAAACTCTTTTTATCACCAAGCGGTAGAACTTCACTCGGTCTGGCTTGTCCATCGAGAACGGTACGTCGATGTGTACCTGCAAGCTCTACAGCCGCCAGAGAGCAATCGACTGAGCCACATCGTTCCCCAATGCATGGACAGGATGAGAGTCTTCCCTTTGTCGATCGGATGGATTCTACCGTGGACAGTAAAGAGGCCTCTCCAGAGGACGATGGATGTGCCATCCCATTCTGTTGTCACACAACTACAGTTCTCTTAGCATGCACACGGCATAGTCTCTGCTCTGAAGACTATGAAGAGGTGGTCACTGCCAGCCTCCACTGCGAAAACTGTGATCCTGCGTCTTGTACTCATCCTTCCCACCCCCTAATTACTTGCCCAGCATGCCGTCGTGGTCTCGACATGCCACATGATCTCAATAGCTGCAATCACGGGCCGGCTTTCCTGCTGACATGTCAGCAACATGCTGTGTGTTGTCAATGTTTCCAGAAGCTGTCCTAGACAGTATGTGTCTCTATTGCGCTGACTACCCCCAATGCCACCATCTGTTACATCCTTTCCAAGCATGTCCAGCATGCAAGGTTGGGCACTTCCCAGATGAATGACAGACACAGCAGCCTGAGGAGGGCGATAGACTACCATATGAACCACCTACAGAGCGCTGTACTGAAAGGATATCTCCACCAGGATGAGCTGTTGCAGACCGAATTCTGCAGCAGCTAAGCACCCTTGGATCAATCCCCGTTGTCGTCTTCCCGTAGAGAGGGAATAAATACTACGGAAACCATGGCATGATACCTGCTCAATGCCTCTCTGTGATGAACCGCCTGAGATCCATCTGGAATGTGGTTCACATGCCTTGTGCTGCGATAATTATGAAGGGATAGCCCATGCAAGTTTTTGTTCTCATACGTATGATGACAGTCAGTACTCACTCATGCACGGCATCCTGACATGTCGTGTCCAATTTATACACATAAGCTTGAACAGCAATGCCTTACAATTGTGGTAGGTGTGCCTCTGTGTTGCTGGCACGTAGGAGCCACGTAGCCTGTGACATATGTCTACGACTCTACGCCAAGCCATTCGATGCAGCAACTTCGACTGCGAGAATTGGATATGTGGTGCTTCCACTATAATCTTAGATATGGAAACTTGAGCGCTCACTGTCACCGTGACTCTTGCTTTATGTCTGCCTTCTTGCAGTGCCAGTGCTCCGGCGGTAGTGCTCTAGCCAGGCAGTAGAAGGCAGAAGAAATGAGTGAGCCAGCAGGGCAGGCCGGTATTCTGTAGCGTTGAACCCCCCTGACTTGGCTCGATTTGCCTCCTTGATGGTCTGCGATTTCCCGATGTATGAAGCCAAGGTTCCGTTGTAGCTTGTGTGTGCTTGGACCAGTCTGCGCCTCTACAGAGGTGTTGTGACCAACTTCTGAACCTGGAACTTTGACTCACTGACAGTCACAAGTTAGGACCCTTCAGAATTGTTTCGTGCTTTTTTTTACCTCGGTTCTTTGAGCTCTTACTCTGCCAATTTTGAGTCCCATTGCAAAAGTTTGAGTCTTCGTCAGCTAAGTCTTGCCTAATGCCACAAAGTTTTCTTTTACAGCCAACAATGATCTGAGAAGGAGCTCATCCTCTACACGCTGATGACCGCTGGATAGACTGAACACACAGGAGCTCCCTGCCAACCGCAGGTAAGTATCCTCTTCTCCCACAGCCTTCCTCAGTCCTCCCGAGGACCTCTTCCTCCCTGCAGCCTTCCTCTGCTCGCCAACCCAAGCTGTGGGGCGAGTGCTCTGTGGCAGTCCACCGCTGGCATTGTGTCTGGCATGTTGAGCCACTCTGCTGCTTTGTGCACAATAACACAGCGCCTCCAGCTGGCAAGCGCCCACATCCGGAATGTGTGCCTGGTGCCCCAGCCGAGGTCCACTCCCTCTCATAAGGACTGCCAATCCCTGCTGGACAAACCAGCCCAGCCCGCCCGGACTGGGACTTAGGGGTCTAACAGCTTGGCTACCTGGTCACAGGCCTGAGGTCCTCGCAGTACAACTTCAAGTTGCTGGTTGCTGCTGAACAGTGGGTGAGAAGGGAGGGATCCTTATTCTCCCCAAGGTCGTCTGTCAGAAAGGAGGGTTCTTTGTTCTACATATGATTCGCATGGGTTGATTTCGGGGTTTCGCTAAATTGTCTTGTTGGTTCTGTCAATTGTGTTGACTTTTGGGTCGTCACTATTCTCTCTGAAGACAGGTACGAGACGCATGCCACACTGTTTGTGTTTACATGCATGCATGTGCGTGTGTGTGTGCATGTGTGAGGGATATGCGAGGATGAGCGTGGGTTGTTCGTGTGTGAGTGTGGAATATCCAGTCCTTCTGGTTTTTAAGCCATGTAGTTGCATGCGTGAGGAGTATCAAATAAGAAAAAAAGGGATTGCCAACATCCCTCCACATCGATCTTCACAAAACAAACTCTCGCACACAACTGTCCAAGTCCTGAGCCGAGTTTTCAAACATGCTGGCCCAACCAGGAATGCAACAAGAGTTCATCCTACCCATTAAGCTCTCCAAAAAGCACACCTCATGAGAAAGCCCAGATTTGGTTCAAAGGATGCAATCCAGATGCAATCCACGTTCAGTCTAAGTTCCTGCGCCTTTGTGATTCTGTTCCCGTTCCTATTCCAGCTCCGTTCTCCCTGGGCAAGTGGTCTTCTATCGCTGTAACAGTTGGTGTTGGCGTCTTTCTCTCTGCCGTGCATTCAGCAGCCCATTGTTAGGTCTACCAAGCTTGGGACTTCTCATCTGTTTCTCTGACTTTATCCACAGTTTCAAGTGTGTACCGTTCACTCACAGGCCTTGTACATGTTGGTGTTTACTTCTTTTGTTGCTGGTGGTGGTTGTCGGGTGATTGCAATTGTTCCAGCTCTTGAAGAAAGTATTCGGTGAACAATTGTTCATACCAGACAGCACTGACGCCCCGGAGTTCCCTTCACCACAGTCACTGAAATACCGAATCATCATCTCAACAATGCCACCAGAGGTTAAGACAATGCCTTCACAGCGGATGAACTCCAATTCTGAACTTCGTCAGAAATCAACGGGTGCAAGGAAAAAGCATGTCTCCAAAATAAGAATGATTATGTTGTCTGTACAGAAGAAAAAAACAAAAAAGGAGGAGGATGTTGATGACGACCAGTGGGGCCTGGAACCGGAAGACATTGTGAATCATGATGAACCTGAGTCTGACAGTGATGAATCTGCAGAATCAGACTCAGAGACTCAGCTTCAGATGACATTGAACGGCGACACAATGGAGTACAGATCTCTTATTCTCATTCATGCCGGAAAGCCCAAGAGTTCACTGAGGCAGGGATTGCTCATCAAGGAGAAGAAAGCAAAGAGACTTAGCCTCAGCGAGGTTCAACTTGAAAGAGCAGCAAAGAAGTATCCGAAAGAACTAGTCCGGTAATTTCAACATTCCTAGCCCCCCATTTCAAACATCCCTAGGGCTCTTTCTCTTTCGCTGTCCTTCTCCTCCCCTCCTCTTCCTCCTCCTCCTCCTCCTCCTCATCCCTCTTCATCTTTTCTTCTCCCCCTCCTCCTTACCCTCCTCAGTGCTGTGCTTCTCGTCTCCCTCCACCTTCACCCTGCCGTGCTGCCCTCTTTGTGATCCTTGCTGGAGCTGCTCCCATCATTCCTCCCCTTGGAGCTCCTCCTCTAACGGTCCCCCAATGTTCTCTCCTCATCTTCTATGCTGCGATTGCTTGCTTCATTCCTACCGCTGCTGTCACCAGCATCATGAGTCCGAGAAGATCCCTCTGCCTCAGAGCATCGTTTTCTTTCTCTGGCTCTGCCCACTCATGTCCGCCTTTCTTTTCCTTCTCCTGAAGGACCTGAACTCTTTATTGAGTGGTTAATTCTCCTCTTATGTCTACATGGCACCTCTTCCTTACCATCCTCCTCTGCCTCCATACTTTTGCCACATGGGCAAGGACTTTCTGGATGTCTCAGGCCTCAAGTGCTTCCATATTCAACCAGTGAGGCCTGTTTTCAAGACCACCTATGTTTGGACTTCAACGCCAGGGTCTGGCATGTTTCGGCATTGGCAAGAGCAGCCTCTCGAACGGGCCAGCACTATATAGTACTGGCCCGCCCTGCAGGCTGCAGGTAGTTCACAGGCACTTCACGTGCAGTTCACGGGCAGTTGCAGGAGGCAGTCTTCAGGATTCGGCAGCAGCACTCTGGAGGAGCGATGCAGTAGTAGTAGATAGCGCTAGAGTAGTCTTCAGCGCTGGGCGCTGCGAGGAGGTAGAGTAGCGTTGGGAGAGAGAGAGAGAAGGGCGTAGGCCAGGGAGACTTACCTGTGGCACCATAGCTCCAGCTTCGTCTTCGATGTACCTGCAACAAGGCGCCACCTTCACAGGTTAGTACTTGGTACAAGAGAGAGAAAGAGAGTTCTTCTTCTTCCTCCTCTCCACCATCTCTCCCTCACCCTCTCGCTACCTGACTTCTCGCGAAGTTCTCGGTATCTGCAGACTACGGGAGAGAGAGAGAGATTGGTGACTTCGGGACTTGACGACATTTGGATTCAGACTTGACATTGGGATTGAGACATTGGACAATGGATTATTTGGCACCTGTACCGAAGACTTGGTGTTGACAACATTCCCATCTTTCCCCTCTTCTTCGTCTGATCCCCCTCCTCTTCGTCTGTGTATGCTCGGCGCTATCCTGTACTGTGTGAGAGAGGTTGGTTCTTGTTCTGGTCTGTACCATTACGGTATGCAACAAGGTGCCTGTACTGTGGGAAAGTGGACCTTTTGGCCCTTTGAAAAACCAGAACTCCTTTGCGTGCAAACATAGATGTTGGACTTTTCTTTGCATTTTCCATGATTTCAGGAGGAATCCTTTTTCTGCCTGTAGTGTTCTTTGCAATTTTGAAACCCAGATGGAAATTTGCTGGGTGTATTTGGTAATTTGACAGCGTTTGTTATTCTGTTGTCCTGTCCTGGGGCGTTGGGGGGGAGGGAGGAGGGGGAAGGAGGGGGGCGGCTGGGTTTGATAATAACAGATTCACTCAGCTGAACATGCTGAGGATTTATCCGAAGGGATCGAGGGTGACATCAACCAATTACAACCCCATGACAGCATGGGCGCATGGCGCACAAATGGCGGCAATCAACATGCAGAAGAAAGGCAGGATGCTGTGGCTGGTGCATGGCTTCTTCAAGGCAAATGGAGGGGTCGGGTATGTGAAAAAACCCGACTATCTTCTCCCTTCGAAAAGAATGCCAGAGTGTGATCTTGACAAAGAGTCTGAGGAGCTGGAGGGACTGCGTCTTCCACCACGTAGAGATTCAGAAAACTTGTGGCCTATCAAGATGACACTTAAGGTAAATCTCTCTCTCTCTCTCTCTCTGTGTGTGTGTGTGTGTGTGTGTGTGTGTGTGTGTGTGTGTGTGTGTGTGTGTGTGTGTGTGTGTGTGTGTGTTCCTAGCATGTACGAGCCACGTAGCCTGT
>BFEA01000424.1:1038866-1060845 GCA_003427395.1 Chara braunii | reverse complement strand
TTGATGCTGCGCCGATTTGCACTGTCCATTTCAGTCCTTTTCATCACATTGTGGATCCTTGGTATACTGCGCATTGCTCCCCTGAGCATGCGTCAATGTGTGTGTGTATGTGTGTGTGTGTTGATGAGAGACGAAACCCCCGCGAGAAAAGTTGTGGCGAGCTGCGCCAAAAAAGCACATCAAGAAACATACCAGATAATAAATCGCCCACTTCATAAGGCATGTCGTTGACCGGAACAAGCAAACAAAGTTTAACAAACAGAAGCGAAAAGCCCTAGTATGGAGGCAAAACAGACTACAACATGGGGAGGGGCCGAAAGCAGCAAGTAGACGGCAGCACACAATGAGGAGATGTACGAAGAGGCACTGAATGGCAAGCAACAACAAAGCACCTAGGATGGAGGGCACGGGGGCGGCGGGCGGGCACAGAAACAAAGTAGGGGAAGACAAAGTGAGCTAAGAAACAAGTCAATTAATACCCACGAAAAGACGAAGACATTGGCTATAAGGGGGCAGGGCGAGGCGGGCAAGGCGATAGACAACATAGGTCAGCCAAAGCAACGACAGCAGATCAAACAGCAAAAAACGGGAAAAATAAAAAAACTGATGATAACAATATTGTTTCATCGGAGTTGCACCGACTCATCAGGAGGCTGAACCCTCGACAATCTGGGGACTCTGTATTTGATGGTTTGGGTCATGAACCTGACCCTTGTTGAAGGCAGACTTTTCCCTAGCGGAACTTAGCAGCGGGCAGCAACCCTGCGGAGCACACGGCTGCACAATGCCAAAAACGACTGAAGGAATGACACAGCACGCAGGACACGCAGTGAGGCACAAGGCAACACCACCAAGGCAGCCACACTGCAAGGGACGACAGGGCGAGCGGACGAGCAGCACAGCAACCATGCGGTGAAGCGCGAGGCAACACCAACAAGGCAATCAAACTAGAAGGTGCACAAGCAAAGGACACGGAAGGAATGGCCAGCGGAAGTGCGGTAAGGCAGCAGAGCAGCGAAGCCCCGTGAACACAACAGCTTGCAGAGAACCACATGTGAAGCAAGCAGGACAGGCAGCAAGGCAGCAGCGGAGCACAGACGAGGCAGTCCACACATCAAAGCAGCACATCACCTACTCACATCACGATTGAACACCGCAGACTGTTGGTTCCCACCACCCACTGAGCCAGGGAGTCACTCCGACGAACATCCATCATCACCCGTAGGACACACAGACATCCCGAATTGAGCGCCCCCCCACCTAAGAGTGATGTAGGCACTCCAAACTTGGAATGGCACTGCTTAAGGGTTCTCAGTTGGGTAAACAAAAAATACTTAGAAAAAAATGAGAGGAAGGAAAGGCAACAGGAGAAAGACACAGTGTACATAAGAGTTGATAAAACTGATTTTGTGTGTGTGTGTGTGTGTGTTTGTGTGTGTGTGTGTGTGTGTGTGTGTGTGTGTGGGTGTGTGTGCATCCATGTTCTTACATTTGCTGAATGCAGCTCACCAAGCAAGGATTACAGTGTGAGACAGTGTTTGTTATAGCTCAGAAGATTTGTCAGGAGGCTCCACCGCAACACAGACTCTAAGAAATTGTTTTTTTTGCTTCTGTCTGTGTGTGTATGTGCATGAACTCATTTGGCATCGAGTCAGGTTCGTGTTTCTGGTGTGGATGGAGATTCAAAGAACTACACGTTGAAGCAACTGGAGGATGATTTCTACCCTTCTTGGGAGGATGAGCTTTGTGAGTTCCCGCTCCGAGTTCCCGAGCTTGCTGTTTTGCGAATCGAAGTGCACGAGTATGACAAGATGGGCAAGGACGACTTTGGAGGACAAACTGTTTTGCCTGTGTCTGCACTTCTACCAGGCTTCCGATCCATGCCCCTTTATGACCGAGGTATGCACATCCTTGGTTCTGTCTCTCTCCTGACCCTCATTGAGATCGAAGAGCATCATCCCGTGCAAGCTGATGACTCTGTCTGTGTGAGGTAGGTGTTGGTGTATGGTTTGCTAGCCTATCCTGAGGTTGCAGCGGTTTCACCTTCACAATTTTCCCCCATGCGAGCTGACGACTCGGTGTGCGGTAGTTGTTGGTGTATGGTTTGCTAGCCTGCTGATTCCGTTATCCTGCGGTTGCAGCAGTTTCACCTTCACAAGTTTCGAGCCTGCAAAGCATGAGAGCTCGGCGCCATCGTCGATTTGTTGCATTGTCCTGTGGTTCCACCTTCACAGCCAAGGGAAAGTCTGCCTTGAAGATAAATAGACAGGAGATATAGCCGGGAACTAGAGTCATTGGTCGACGGACTGATGTTAGTGAAAAAATTGTTGTGGGAACAGTTTCCAAGTGCCTGCTTCCGTCTCTATGGCATGCTGACGAGCTCGTGCTTGGTATGGAAAAAAAAAAAGTATGTTTGTCTGTAGTATTTCGGAGAAAAGAGGGTCGTTTACGGACTATATTTCGACAAATTGCAGGAGGACACATTCTATCTGCTGATGAGCTTTCCTTGACGATCATGATTAAGGTCGAGGAAGGAAGAGGTCGTGAACTGAGGTACACGGGAGAAGCCCGTCATCGGCGTCATGGGAAGCTAGATGCTCACAGATAAGGGCCTGAGAGAGGACAATGTGTGTGCAAAGAAAGCTGGTTAAGCAACCAGTATGATATCCGAGACAGTTTTTGCTGAGGCGAATTCCTCCTGAGTCCTGCCTGCGCGCCAAACTTGCGGCCAAAGTTTGCCGAAATGCCCGAAATGCCGATGCAGGACTTCTCCTTTTGTTTTGGCTGGTGCCGCCGGGCCTGGCGGCCATTTTGGTCCGGTAGCGCCAAGCCTCCAAATTTTTTGGATTGGATCAATTTCGTTTCTCGAGTTTGCCTTGTCGTTGTACCCGCGGCTTAGTCGACCAAGGTGGTAAAGGGCCTCGCTGCACTACAGTAACTCCCGACATGCACAAAAGACAAAAATCATGGCAGTGCATCTTTCCATATTCTAGCGGAAGATTCACTCTCGTTTTGCAAATTTCGAGGGTTACCGTAGTGCAGCGAGGCCCAAACTTAGAGCCTGCCAAAGGAAGCCGCTCAGGAAAGGGACGCTGACTGTGAAGGTGCTCCCTAAGCCACCCGAACTTCCAAACCTGCGTCCTTCACACGTCCAGTAGAATGCTCGGTCATTGTACCTGTATTTGGGACATTTTTCAGTCTAGATGCAGCGATGATTGTTCACCGTTCTATATGGGTGAAGACGGTAGGGTCTCGTCAAAATAGTCACCAAATTTTAATCTAAAAAATGGCAACATCAGTTGAATTGTGAGAATGCCCTTGGCTGTTAAATTGCGAGAATGCCCTTGGCGGTTAAATTGCGAGAATGCACATAGCATTCCTCACGTTTGGCGAAAAGTACGTGGAGGTATGCCACGATTCTGGCTACTTACTTAACCACAAGTGCACGCCGTACATCAGCCGCGGCCCCCCTTCGGAGGGCTGAAACGCGACAAAGGTCGGCAATGGAATTTATCGACAGCGACCCGGCTCGAATGTTTTCAGATGGGCATCAAGTTTCTTTTCAGCAAGGCTGGGGGTGTGTACCAATGGTTTGACGATTGCAGCCTGGGTGGGGTCTACACTGTCAGATGGTACAAAGGACAGGTTTCTTAAGCAAGCTGAGTAATTTGAGTAAGGGTGAAAGTTTTGGACTCAGTCTGAAGATCATTGAAGGGAGGGAAGGAAAGGAGGGAGGGAAGTATTTGCTTACGGTAGTGTGTTGTTGAAGCAGCATGAACTTCAAGGTCCTTTGGAAACATTTCGAAGCTCAGAGACCATGCAAGGAAGGGGGTTACGCACTGTATTGCTGATGAAGACACACCGACACGGAGACCGCGCAAGGACAGGTGGTCCTGCATTGCTGCTGAAGGAACAGAGGCACGGACGGCGTACGCGATTCAGTAAGTCTAAAGAGAGTTGCTGAGGAGGAAAAGGAGGAAGGAAGGTACTATCATGTAGGAAGGTACTAGGTACTAGCCTACTAGGTACTTAAAGCCGCTTCTCTATCCTATAGGTGTGCCCTTTTCACCAGGAGGCATGCCTTTTTTGACTTGTCCAGAGGCTTCTTGTTCTGCAGTCGCCGGACTCTCAGGGATTGAGGCTATTCCAGGGGGTATTGGTAGGGGAAAGAAAGAGTGGTATCATCAGTTTGCCGCCACTGTGTTATCTTTTTCTTCTTTGTCGATAGATCAAGCGAAGCGTTCTCCGTTAAACTCTGTTTGAATGACCGCTTCCTTGAGGTCGTGAAAGTTTGTAATCAAGGAAGTTGCTGAGGAAAGAGGGATGTGCGTAAACCACAAGTACGGCCGGGCCAGGCGGCACTACGCTGCATGCGAAGCTTTGCCGAACCGCCAGCAGCACACATATTTTCTCTTTGCGTTGCCGCCGCGAGAGCCTCCAAAATCCATTTGTTAGGCAAGGAAGACGTCGAAATCTTGCCAGTCGGGGGCCATGTACTAGCGGTTTAAGGAAGTTTGTAGTCAGGAAGGGCGCTAAGATGGTCCTAAGGGAGGATTAATTTTCTTCATGCTCAGGAATTATTGAGAGGTAATGGGAGGTTAGACCACCAGCACACCCGGGCCCGGACCTGGGCCCGGAGGTGCCTTACTGTGCACCATCCGTTTCTGAACCGCCAGCGGCACACTTCTTAAAGTTTTCCTTTTTGGGCTGGCGCCGCCAGTCGTCGTGGTCCGGTACTAGACAAAGCCTTCGCTACAGTGCGGTGGCGCCGAGTTACTCTTTCTGCAACTCCGGGGCCATGTACTGGCGGTGTAAGGCAGGTATGGGCGGGGAAGGGGAAATAATGGTCACTAAGCAAGGGCGCACAAGCTACATATATCGGTGACTGGCCTCTTGGCATGGTTTTGAGGTGCCTCACTGCGGGCCATCCTTTTCTGAACGGCCAGCGGCACACTTCTTAAAGTTTTCTGTTTTGGGCTGGCGCCGCCAGTCCTCGTGGTCCGGTACTGGACGAAGCCATCGCTACAGTGCGGTGGCGCCGAGTTGCTCTTTCTGCAACTCGAGGGCCATGTACTGGCGGTTTAAGGCAGGTATGGGCGGGGAAGGGGAAATAATGGTCGCTAAGCAAGGGCGCACAAGCTACATATATCGGTGACTGGCCTCTTGGCATGGTTCTTTTTTTTATATATTGTCCCCCACCCTCTCCGAATGGGGGCTGATTTCTGGGGATGAATAGAAACTTGTTCCTGGCTCGTTTGCAATCCAAGTAATCGCCTGCCAAGTTTGGAAGCCGTGCTGTAATCAGCGACGAGAGATGATGGCCACAGAAATGGGGCCCCAGGGGGGGTTTAGCTGTTTAAACGACCAGTGCGTGTCGAGGTCGATTCCCTCTGCAGGCCAAGCTTTGCCGAAATGCGAGCGGGACGCTTTAAATTTTCTTTTCTTTTGGCTGGCGCGGCTGGCCGTTTTGCTCTGGTAGCCCCCGCGCCTCCACAATTTTGGGATTGCCCTCAATTTCAGTTCTCAAGATTGCCTGGCCAATGCGCTGGCCTCTTTACGATATTGTTTTTTTTTTTTTTTTTTTTTTTTTTNTTGTAATCTTGTACTCCTACGCTATTCGTACGCTAAGGGCCCCATACGAGTTTTTTTTGTTTTTTTTTTTAATACGATATTGTTTTTTTTTTTTTTTTTTTTTTTTTTGGAAAACGGGTATCTTCGCTACCCGAGGTGATAAGAGCACCCCCTCCTAGTGGACTGCCTGGTTGCTCCATTCTATTGGTGGGGAGCAGCACCTGCTGAGGCTGCTGGAAAGCGGGTCCAGCGCCCCTTTGACGATATTGTGCGAGTTGCCAAGTTCTAGTTTGGACTCTGGAGTCAATGTAACAGTTATAATTAGCAACAAAAAAGCTGCCAGCCACGAACATGGGGTGGTGGTCTAAGTGCGTAATATGCCAGCCTGTTTCCATGGCTCTTTGCTTCAACACTCCGGTTAATGCACCCAACGATCGCAGGGGCCCGTTTCCATGGTACCTCGTTCCGGCACTCCCGGACCAGTTAATGCTCCCGACAATCGTGACTTGGGCGTACCAGAGGGAAAATGCTGGCGGCAGCCGGCAAGAGTGTTACTCTTGCCTGCAACGGTTTGTTTCTCTTCGCGCCACGGAGCACAGCGCTCGTTCCAGCACTCCGGTTAAGGCTCTGAACAATCGTGACTTGGGCGTACCGGAGGGAAAATGCTGGCAGCAGCCGGCAAGATTGTGCCTGCGACGTTTTGTTTCTCGTAGTGCCAGGGAGCACAGCACACTAGCATCGGAAAACGGAGGAGGCGCAGGCGCGGACAGGGCTGGTCCGACTATGCTTCAATCTGGACTGAGGTGGGTAGGTCCTGCTTCGCCCAGCCCTGGTCGGGTGAACCCCGTTGAGTCCGAGAGTGGAAGGTTGGGCAGGATTCTCATTAAGAAATTATAGGGACCTCTACAGACCATCTGGATATTAACCAAATCTCCTTAACTGAGGACAAATGCCGGCCTATGTCTAGCATCCAACCTCTCGAACAACCTGGCCTTTTCAAAAAAGAGGGGTGCTAATGAAAAGTAGAGGTGTCTGGTGAAGAAAAAAAAAAAAAAAAAAAGTAGAGGGGTCTGGTCTGGTTGTCTGTTTTGTTTGTTTAAGGTTTAGGGTGTATTCACACTCGCACTATCTTCTTTCTCATAAATGTATCTGACTGCATTTAGGGCCGCATATGGACGTATCTGGCCGCAGTTACGTCAGAGGTACGTGAAGAAGTCCTGGCCTCAATTGTTTTTGACAGAAAATTGGGAGCACTGTGGTTGAATGTGGAAGCCAGCAGTACTCTTCAGGGGTGTATTCACACTCGCACCATCTTCTTTCTCATAAATGTATCTGACTGCATTTAGGGCCGCATATGGACGTATCTGGCCGCAGTTACGTCAGAAGTACGTGAAGAAGTCCTGGCCTCAATTGTTTTTGACAGAAAATTGGGAGCACTGTGGTTGAATGTGGAAGCCAGCAGTACTCTTCAGGACCAAGTTCCTTCCACCAGTGGAATTCTATGGGTCTGTTTCGTGAACCTGGGCTGTCTTAGGGGCCTGATTCATGCTTATTCCTGTGAAATTCTGCTGGCAGGCCCGGACTTTTCAGATCTGTCAATGGGTATTGTATCTATTGTTCTTTTGGACCTTTTGGTAGCCTAACTTCAATTTTTTCTTTTTTACGATCAAGGGGGATTCGATGGTATTTTCAACCTATAGTTCGCTTCATGCGCAAGCAAATTGCATGAAAGTCGGGGTTGGTGTGAACCACCCCTCCCTCCCCCCCCCCACAACTGCTGGAAAGTGTATGGGGACCCAGATTGGTTATTTATTGGCTGGGAGAAGGGAAGGATCAGGCTTCCAGAAGACCATGTATTTATCCCTATCTCTTCTGAAAGGGTCCAACAGTATCCGGACACAGTTCAGGAGTATTTGTGGTTCACGATGAGTTGAGGATGAATCTTTTTTTTTTTTTTTTTTTTTTTTTTTTTCCCTTTTCTTTTTCTCTTTTTTTCAAAGAATCATTTTGAGAAACAGTTCAGATAATTCCGATATAGTGGAGAACTGTTTGTTTTCTGGATTGTGATTCGTCTGAGCTGCCAGACTTGGGCCTGCCCGGAGGGGCTCGTCCAGGCTGATCGGCAGCTACCTAGCTGTTGGGGACACATGGCCGGGACGATGGCCCGATTCCCGGGTGAAGTTCTCTAGCCTTGGGCAGTAGAAACTGTCAATAGTCCATTATATGCCCAATGGCATTAGGCATTAGAAGATTACTATAAAAGAAAGAGAGAAAAAAAAAAAAAAGGGTAAAAAGGTATAGAACGTGTTTTTTTTTTTGTTTTTTTTTTCAAAATTGTAGAACGTGGGTTTCAAAGGCTTGATTGTGCTATACAATGTACAATAGACATACTGCGGCAGCGGTTTTCTTGTTCACACCTTGTAAGCCTCTTCCTGGTATCACTGTGACTTGTCCTCTGGGTTCGACCCGTGATGCCGTCCCATTTGGGGGGGGGGGGGCGCACAACAGCATTTTCAAGGGACGCCGGGCCGGGTTCCTGGCTAACATTAAGTAAAAAAAACTTACAAGTAGAAAAAAAAAAAAAAAGGTTGAAAAGGGCAAATTCCACCTCCAGAAAAAAAAAAAAGAAAAAAAAAAGAAAGATAACCATCAAGTTTTTCGTCTTTTGCTTTTTTTGTTTGAGGGGGGGGGAAGGGGGGGGGGGGGGGGGCGGGGAACTAAACATTTCGTTTCGAAAATGGGAAGGACGAGGGAAGAGGCTGGCAATTCCTCACAAACAACCCGGAAAATATTGGGGGAATTTGGGCCCATTGCCGGCCCCAATATTGGGCCCGTTTGTACGTCGATTTACGTTCTGTTGAGCTTTGGCTTGTCCCTGGATACGGGGTCCTGCATCCCGTATCTTTCCTTAATTTAAAACTGTTATCATTCCAAACAGTAAACTCCACCTTGAAGAATAAAGGTAAATGGATGTACTCAAAGGCCTCAGGCTCGCTCAGTTGCTACACCCAGGAAATACAGATCCGATTCCAAGTGCGATACAATCAGATGACCAGAATAAAACTAATTCTGAATAGCTTTTTATGAGGTTGCAAAAAAAAAAAAAAAAAAAAAAAAAAAGGAGGTTGCACTGGGATCCAGTGCTTGTTATATCAAATTTGCACCATGGATTTTGTCAGAAATGTTATTTACCTGGTGGCCGTCAGTTCAATGATGGTATCTCAAGGCCGGGGCCCTTTTCTATGCAAGAAAAATGAGAAAAAGGCAAATGGACGTCATTCGAAACCTAGACTAAATGACTCAGCGGTGAGAATCCTCCTCCCAACGCCCTTCACGCAATCCTAGGGTCTTAGCAGCGGTCAATCCTAAGCGGCAGAGAATCTTAGGCCTGGACCCCACAGGACAAAATCGTGGAAAAGACGTGAAAAAGAAGGACCGGAAATACTTTTCCGAGACTCCATTGGACGAAAGAGGCCATCTGTTAAACCGGTCTTTGGAGGTGCGGGCGGTTTTCCGGGCCCCCACCGCCTGGAAAACACACTCCGGAAAACTGCACATCAATAGGTAGGTGGTGTATCTTCCCATGCTCGAGCGGAAAATCAATTCTCATTTTCCATGCTATCTGGATACACTAGAACATGGGAAGCCAGGGAAGGTACACCACCATACTGTCTGTCATTTTAGACAAAAGATATGGCGGTGTATCTTCCCATGTTCTAGGGAGGATTCATTCCCATTTTACTGTATGTTGGGCCAACAAAAAATATGGCCGTGTATCGTCCCATGTTCTAGGGAAAGATTCATTCTCATTCTCTCTCGAGTGCGCTCTTCTGATCGCCCGCTCACTCTCTCCCCCGCGTGCCCACCCTCAACAGAAACCGCTCTTGTGCGCTGCCGCGGGATACCGACATGCTGGCGGTGTATCCTCCCATGTTCGAGGGGAAGATCAATTTTCATTTTGCATGCCCCTCACCTGTCCTCATCCCTCCGCATGCAAAATGAGAATGAATCTTCCACTAGAAAATGGAAGATTCTTTCTCATTTTATGATTTTACACGTGGTGAGTAGAGGACAAAGGCCCCATGTCCCTACTCAAATGGACTGCCCCGGTACCTGGGAAGAAACCAGGCCACAAGATGACCAAAATGCTCGTCAGGAACACGGCCCATGACATTGTGTGAAGGACCGCCAGGTGTTTTTGTTGCCTTGCCAACAACTGTTTTTTTTCACCCATTCCAAACTACACCTGTGACACAGGTGTACTTGCCCCCCAAAAATAATAATAATCTGCCAGTGGGTGCGCTGAGATCTTGATCATCCACCCAGAGATCCCATTGTGGTGCAGCCCCTTAGCCAGGGGGGTCTTCAAGATCCTCAGCAAGCTGCCACGTGGCACTGTAGATGGCCACGTGTGCAAGCAGCAGCAGCCACGGGGGGGGGGGGGGGGGGGGGGGGGGGGGGCATACAGCAGCCCACTCGCTGCTGTCGTGTCGCCGGCTGCTCGCCGCTCGCTGTCTAGAGGGGGTAAATAGCTGGAGGGCCACTCTTCAACACCGAAGTGCCACGCTACTAGCGCATACTACTATGGCTTTGGCCCGTGTGTTAGAGCACTGGCTACGCACACGCATGAGCAGCAGATGCCCAGGTGTAAACCCTGGTAGCTGCACTCCCAGATCTTGATGATATATGATCTGAGAGCGGGGCGAGGCAGGGCAGAGAGGCGGTCGCACGCGTGAGGCAGCGTTGCACGTGCACGTGATGGGTGTCTCTTTTTTCGACATGTGTACCTCTCCCCACCGCTGCTGCTTTTCCTTATTTTCTTCGTCTGCGGACACAAAAATACCAAAAAAGCCCGCTGTCGGGATTTGCTGCTGAAGAGAGGGGGATGGGCGGGAGCGGGGAACGTTCCTGCTCTGATACCAGTGTGACAGACCCACCGAGATGGCGGTCGATCAGGATCACGCCGAAGGGGATAAGGATGACGGAGATGGAGATGGAAGGGAAAGCGCAGCTCCGACGCAGACTCAACATGCACGTATTTCAGACTGTGCGAATGAAAAATGAATGGAAAAACAGACTGAAGCTAAGGTATACCCCCAGCGGACCTATTGGACTGGACTGGACTGGCCTGGTACCGACAGTGGTACAGGGCAGGACTGGACTGGACTGAATAACACCCGGCCTGTGGGGTCAGGCCACAGCCTGGTCCCATAGGCCGAACAGGCAAAATAGCCAAATAGCCAGATAGCCAGGGCAGCCAGAGGCACGCTGCACTTTCCGAGCTCGACAAAACTGCCTTTTTCCAGGTCCCGTCTTTCCGCAGGCGAACTCTTCCAGCGACCCTTCCACGCAATTCCGAAAATCAGTACTTTACTACTTTTCCAACACTTTCCTTTGGGGTCCAGGCCTTAGGATGATATCCCTTTTTTTGGAAAATGAACAGAAATCAAGTCAGAAAGGGACAGGCCTAAACTGGCCCGACAATCCTGGTCTGAAAAGAGAAACTCCACATTCCATTTACAGAGAAATCAACCAATGGTCACATTCAAAAGGCAGTGTTGTCAAAAGATTTAACCACAGTATGGGATTCCATACAGATGATTCCGTCAGTAAAGTTCGCTAGCCTATCCTGGTTGCATTCACACAGAGCGGTTCCGACCACAGTATGGTTGAGAGAGAGGAACATGCCAGTGGAGGAGAGGTGCCCTCGGTGTAAAGAGGTACCGGAGACTGTGGGGCTCGTTCGACACTCCTCGGGCCGTACTCGGGGCCCGAGGAAATTATCCCGTCGTCGCCCGAGGAAATTCACGCCGTCGTTCCACTCATCCTTGGAATTGTTCCCCGAGGACGATTCCTCGGGGCCTTCCGCGGCCACTTTCATATATCGACAAGCGGACGCCGGGGGGGGGGAAGGAGGTTGGTCCAGCAAGGTGTGTCCGTGCCGACGTCGTTGGTCCAGCTCGGGGGGGCGTCGCGAATTCGAAAGTTGGCGGCGGAAAAAACAAAAGGCACGAAAAAGGCACGCAGACCCAGGTTTGAAATTCGAAATTCGAATTTCCGCAAGCGACTGACCAGTACCGTGGGTGTCCCTTGCGGCTGACGGCAGCAACGTTCCTCAGCGGAAGCGTTTGGGTATGGGGTGGCGGCTGCGTGTCGGTGGGCACGCCGAACGTACATGTACGCGTCCGAAGCAGCAAACACGCCGTCACACGATCGTCGTCGTTGTCGTCTTCGAAGCCCAGCTTGATCGTCGACGTGTACGCTGTGCACTCAGGTCGTCACTCGCAACAGCGCTGTTGTGCGGCCCGCCACACGTGGAGTCTTCTGCACTTGGCGAAGCCACGTCGACAGTACCAGTTTCGGCAATGGCCACGAACGGGGGGACGAGACGTGACACACTGAGCAAGGCGGACAGGACGGCGGTGGCAGCGGGAGGGCAAGCAGCACACTGGAGGCCTTGGGATAATCGACCCAGCGCTGCTGGGCGGACGTGCGCTGCCAGGCGGGCGCTGTTACGGCCACACGGGCACTGTCATGCGAGCGCTGTTGGGCGGGCGCTGCCATGCGAGCGCTGCTGGGCGGGCGCTGCCATGTGAGCACTGCCATGCGGCCGCTGCCAGGCGGACGCTGCCATGCGAGATCTGCTGGGCGGGCGCTGCCATGTGAGCGTTGTTGGGCGGGCGCTGCCATGCGAGCGCTGATGGGCGGACATGCGCTGCCATGTGAGCGTTGTTGTGTGGGCATGAGCACTGTTGGGCGGGCGGCTATGAACAAGGGTTGATGAGAACGGAGGGTGAGAAGGCAGACGGTATCTAAGAAGTCACTTGGTGTTCCCCTGCCTCTTGAAAGCACATTGTTGCCATCTTCTTGCTTCGTGTTCCATCAAGTGATGCTGCAGGTTAGCATACGACATGGAGGGGGGCCTGCTTTTGATTGAAAGTGAGGTTTCATGACGAGTCACTCATGCTCTTTAGCTTGCGTTCATCTTTTTAAGTGGAGGGAGGTCGGCAGTGGCAAGTGAAAAAGAGGAGAGTGTCATCACGTGGAGTGGGAGGAGGATTGGCAGGAGACATCCAGTGCGTTTTTTTAAGAAAGGTTCTGCATCATCTTCATCATCATCAGCCGCATAATCAAGGAGGATCATTATAGGCTCATCATGCTTTTCATTAGCAGCACAAATGGTATCGCCATCATAAGCAACATTGTGAGAGAAATGCGTGTCAGGGTCATTATCTTGATCATGAAAGTACGGGAGGTTGGATCTTTATTGTCATTATTATCGTCATTGTCATCGCCGTAGTAATCATCATCATCATCATTGAGGTAAAGTGGGCATAGGAGGACAGGTTGTTTCTTCATTGACATCGTCATCGTCATTGATATCGTCGTCGTCATCATCATCATCATCATCTTCATTTTCATTATTTTTGAAGTAAGTTTGTTATTGTGCTTCTAATCATCAAATTGACCACTAATTTCATCATCTGAGTACCATCCCATTTACGAACCTAACTACTTTTTTATAACTAAAATCTTAACTAAAGTCTCAAACACTTTTGATTTTTCTTATCTTCAAAACCTGAATTTCTTGTCTAACTAACATAAATGGTATTTTGATATACCTAAAATTTTAGGTGAAAATCTTTAATTAATGCACTTTTTTTTTTCTTTTTTTTTTTAATCACGTTTATCTACTATCAATTCCTACTATCAATAACTTAGTCATAAATTATTTGAATATTTGACTAACTCTTTTCTTATATGGGAGGGGCATAAATGCTCCTTCCTACATTTGTAATTTTATCTTACATTTCAAAAAAATAGGTTGAATTTGTGGTAAGGGATGGAGAGAGCCCTGCTCTGCARGGGTTTCATTAGGAGGGGGGTGAAACCCTTGAGGGGGCACGGGCAGATTGTGAGGAATACTCTATTTTGGGGCTGGGCTTCAAATCCCAGCGGGGGCAAACTAGGGTAAAGGGATAGACAGGGGAATGAAGGGAATGGAGGAAGGCAGGGAGAAGGGTTTTCTTTTAATCTTCTCATTATAATCATCTTCATAGTCATCATCATCATTATCATCATCCATGTTATATCATGCTTACTGGTGCTCGGTAATTCTTGGTGGCATCTGGCTTCCTTTCTCATTTGGGATATAGGATCTCAGAGATGGTCGAATCTGGGCCGATATCTACAGAGTTGCCTTGTTCTGTGCCCTTGGCTTTGCCGATGCCAGAGCGAGGCTGGCCGGAGCTGGGGCGTTGCCCTATAATCTGCAATTGGCAGAAGTGTGAGGCCTTGTAGAGAGATCTGGGGATTTGCTGAGGGAGGAAGGCAATCTAGTGGCGAACCGGGGGGGCTGCCTTGACAACCTATGGGGTCAGGGATAGTCTAGGTGGCGAGAACGGGTCAGTTACGGTTGACATTGGTAAGGGGGGTATTGTCTTTGAGATGTAATGTCTTGGTACAGGGAGGGCTAGAAGGTGTTCTAGGATTAGGAGGTGAGAAGTGCTCTAGTAAAGCATAGTTTTCTACTTTTTCTACATACTAATCATCATAATTTGATAATCATCATCATCATCATCATCATCATTAGTATTTTTATCTCAATCATGTTTAAAAAAAAAAAAATCATCATAATCATAATCATCATCATCGGCATCATTAGTATCATCATCTCAATCCTGTTATATTAAACCACCAGTACCTTCTCCAGTGTTGGGAAATTACGTGATACTGGTCAGTACCCGAACTTTTTGGGGGTCGGACAGAGGGTCGGCAATGTCCCAAAAGTCGTATTTTTTTTTTTGCCCGTGCAAGAAAGGGAAAGGAAAAAAAACGGGCCTTTGTACTGCAATGATGTCGGGCAGGGATGTCTAGGAGACCGTGCTCACACAGCCTCACAGTCGTGCATGCATCTTACAGCAAAGACGCTCACGTTCTCAAACTTGTTGTTTTCTTTTTTTCTTTTGTATTTGTTTGTTATGAGTACCCTGCCAACAAGGCAGGGCGGAATCCGTGATCTGCTCTAGTGTTGTTTCCTCAGATGATTGTAACACTGATGTATCCAGCCGTTTTCAAGCCCAAATTCATATTTTTCGTTTTTTTTTTCTTGTTTTCATTTTCTGGACTCTGACAATCTGAATCCGTGATCTGGTCGAGTTGTGTTCCCTCAGAGGATTGTAACCCTGATCACACTGGCACTTACGCGAATGTATCTTGCCATTTTCACGGGCGAATCCATGTTTGTTCGTTTTTTTTTTTTTTTTGAGTTTCTGAAATCTGACAACCTGGCCACGGGGCCGAGATGCCCTCACTGAGGGCACACTCACACTTACACTTCCGATAATGTATACAGCTGCAATCACGCCCAGAACTTTGTTTCTTTTTCTTGTTTTTTGAGTTTTCACGGCCGCAACTTTTTTTTTTTTTTTTTTTTTTTTTGTTCTTATCTTGGGAGTACCATAAAGAAATGGAGTGGGACCCAGGCTCGGCAAAACTCGGAGCGCAGTGAAAATGAGGGTCGGCAAAAACAGGCTCGGAGGTACTTATGGTTTAAACTTTCTGGTGTTCTGAAATTTTTGGCAGCATCTAGACTTCTTTCACAATTGGGATATAGGATTTCAGAGATGGTTGAACCTGGATCGATGTCTATAGAGTTGCTCTGTTCTGAGCCCCTATTTTTCCGATGCCTGAACGACGCTGGCCGGAGTTGGGGCATTGCCCTGTAACCTGCAAATGGCAGGAGTGTGAGGCCTTGTAGAGAGATCTGGGGTTTGTCAAGGGAGGAAGGCAATCCAGTGGTGAACCGGTGGGGGGGGGATACAAGGGAGCGAGAAGAGAACAGCCATGGTAGACGTTGGTTAGGTTGGTAATGTCTCTGAGTCACAATGTCTTGGTATAGGGAGGGTTAGGAGTTGTTATAAGATTAGGAGGTCAGAATTGCTGATATAGCATAGTCTCCTTTTTACACTAATCGTCATTATTATCAGCATCATCATCAGTAGTATCGTTAGGCTAAGCATCATCATGATCATTATCATCACCATATGAGGGACGCTGAGCCTGATTCTCAGCAAGTTCGGTTCAGTTACTCCGGGCAGACTGTGAGGACCCCGGCCTCAATCTTCTTATTGGTAATATCAGCCTTGGGCACTAGGCCCGGTTTAAGGGAAAAAAAAAAAAAAAAAAAAAAAAACGGCGGTGGCAGCGGCCGTGAACGCCATCCTCCTCTGATGTCAATTGCAGAGGGGCGAGGGTAGGATGAGAGCGGCCATTCGCGCATGGCGGAAGAGGACGTTGCAGTCCACGAATGTGGAGGGAGAGGACAGTGGTGCCATTTGCGACGTCGTGCTGCAGGTGTGCTATGCCATGGGGTGTGGAGCATTCCCCAGAGCGACGCCCAGGTGGTGGATGAAGCGACGGACAGGAGGGACGTGGGAGGATCTTCAGCAATGCGACGACGCGACAACGAACTACTTAAAGGAGAAGCCGTGCATGTCGCCACGTGTGTTCTGAGAGATCACGGAAGCTTTGTCTCCCTTCCTTGAACGGCGTGTCACTCTCTATAGGGAGCCGCTCAAGCCTGACCACATTGTCACGTACTCTTTGTACAGGTGGGTGTCGGGGGAGACGTACGCGAGCGGGACATGCAGCTTCGGGAATGGCAGATCTTCCGGGTTGGTGGTTGTGCGGGATGTAACAGCGGCGTTGCTGACTACGTACCCCGACAAGATATCCTGGCCGACGGGTCGGCAGAAGGCGGTCGTGTTGCACGCTTTTGCTGACAAGGGTTTCCCTAACTGCCATGCGTGCATCGACTGCACCCACATCTTCATCGACAAGCCAACGAATTGCCCCGGGGAGGACTACTACGATAGAAAACGCCGTTTCTCCGTAAAGGCGCAGGCCGTCGTCAATTTGAACTTGCGCGTGCTGGAAGTGGTTTGACGGGTGACGTGTTAAGGACCAATACCTTGACCTCCGACAACCGCCACCCCACCGAGGGATCGACAACGGCATGAAATTGGATAACAACAAACAACACATTTCGAAAACTCCACTTCTGATGATTGGACATCACATTTAGACGACAATTTGCAAGGAACACAAGCACGGCATCTCCATCGACGACTGTGTGAGGGTATTCACTATATGAACAACAACAGTTCATAAATGAACGACATTGAAAACAACACCGTTATTACACCTCTGCATTTCATTCAGGGAGAGGACAAGAAAACACATGCTCGTGGAGAGAGAGCGAGAGAGAGAGAGCGAGAGAGAGAGAGAGAGAGAGAGAGAGAGAGAGAGAGAGAGAGAGAGAGAGAGAGAGAGAGAAAGAGAGAGAGAGAGAGCGAGAGAGAGAAACAGAGAGACAGAGGGAGAGAAAAAAGTACATAGATAGAAAGGGGGAGAGAAAAAGCAAATCGAAGTCGTCGTTTAAAAAAGGAAAGTGCATAATGCACTTCATCGGCGTCAATAGAAATTCAGAGATGACGGAATTATCCGTTCGGGCAAACGACAACAGATGTGACTGGAGGACTCATCCACCCAATCGGACCACCACCCACTTCCCTGGCCAGCACGGCCAATCGGGAACCGCCACGTCCGCGACGGGTTGTCGACGAGTACATCGACGACGACACTACTATCACTTTCGCGTCCTGCGGATGATGGAAGCGACGAGGCGCACAACAAAGGCGGCACAAACTCCAACGCTCGCGGATGGCCTTTGTTATCTCCAGCAGAGCGTGACACAGCAGTTGCTAACTTCGTCACACGCTGCGTAGCGCTTTTTTTGCACTTCGACCTCCACTTCCAATGCCTCACACTGCCAGATTTGGATGGAGCACTGCCGCTTGTTGTTGCTCTCCATCGTCGACGCCACTAGAGCCCCGTGCTTCTCCATGCATTCCGTCAGCGCTTCGAAAGTTTGCTGCCTCATGCTCTTCCTCTTGCCGAAACGGCAGGGCTCCCCGTCGTCTGAGAAGAACCTCTCGTCGACCCGTCGTCGTGCCCTGCAACAGCGTCCTCATCGCCCACAGATTCATGATCCGCAATAGTGGCGGACGACAGACGCACACCACCTAGACCACCAGTGTCGGCGACGTTCTTCGGGTTTATGGTGTGGCTCTTCGCAATTGACCCCAGGATCTCGTCGTAAACCACACGGTCCATGTGAAATTGAAGCCCTTCGACAACCTCTCTTTCCAAGAGAACTGGAAGAAGTCATGTTTCCCGGACAAGCCTTGGAAGTGATGCACCTTCTGAACTGCTGCATCAAATTGTCCCACTTTTTCCCGCACCGTTCTGCTTCTCTGTCGACGCCCACCTTCTTCAACCTTTGCCCCACATCCAACCACTTCCATTCTCGCGGCTTCATACGAGCGAACGCGGTGCCCATCCCCTGCAGATGCGCGTCCTGGTCACGTTTAGCCCGGATGAGGGCTATCATGTCGTCCACGAACCAGAATTGATGACCTTCTGTGTCAGCGTCAGCTTTGGCATCGCTCCCTTTCCCCACCGCTATTTTCCTCCAACGACCATTGCGACCACACACCCTCGTCTTCCCGCCCCTCCCTCCCATGCTGCTTTGCTTGAACGGCGGTACGTGGCCTGCTTCCTCCTCCCCACCTTCGTCGTCCTCGTTGTTCCACTCCTGATCGTTCGGGCCCACCGCAGGTGCGTCGCCGTCGTCTTCGTGCTCCCCCACACGCAGTCGTTGCACCCCCTGAGTAATGGATTCCTCCCGTCGTGGATGAAGCGTTCGTCGCTGATCTGCCCACACCTCCCTCTCGTCGCGTGCATCACCAACATCGTCGATGCCACAATCAATCTCCCCGCATTCACCTCCACGACAGGCTGCAGTCGAAGTGGCGGACAGCGGAGACGGAGACTGCATCCACAGGGGGCGAGCCGAGGCACCCCTCGACAAAGACGGCGTCCGGTACTGCTACCTCAAAGGATCCCTATTGTTCCCCGACGCCTCCCGGACCTGCGCTAGAGACTTCGAAGACCGCGCAACAGCCGTCACCAGCCCGCCATTGTCGTCGGCATGGTTGTCGACGATCACCGTTCGCGTGGCGGCCGATGACCTGCCGCTACACAGCCTGAACGACAGATTGACGCCGTCGTTGCCTTCGTCGCCACTCAGCCCCTGCTGGAGGAGTTGGGTGGCGACTGGCCATAACCGTCGTTGCAGCTTCCACAGACCTCCGTAGCCGCCCACTCCTGGGTGGACCCGCTTCCCAGCGACATGGTCCGTGACCGTCTCTCCTCCGCCTCCTTGTCCGACGTGTCCGACAGAGGCTACAAGTGCGGTGGCAGGTGCACGTACCTAGACCACTCCGACGGCCTTGAACTTCTCAACGGGCTCTGTCCAGGCCGCTGGCCACCACCCTCATCCCCTGCAGACCTGCACATCCCCTGCCGCCCCTCCATACTCACATCCTTCTTCGAAGACCGTCTTCTACGGCCACGTCGTGGAACGATGTCGAGGACACACACGTGGAAGACAACTAAGAGTAGGAGCAGGAGGACGGTCAGCACCAGCAGCGGCAGCCTCCGAAAGATGTCGGCCATGAAACGCACTTGGACGACGCCAATAGGTAGAAGACAATCGTGGACGTCCAGGAAACGGCGAGGGTCAGTGGTGCAAACGGCCGATCGCAGCTACCGGCAAAAGCAGGGTAAGTTAAACGTATTCCGCCGCAGAACACACTGCGCAATCGGGAGAGCGGGGGCGGGCTGAAGTATTCGAATCTGCTGACCGTTGGGCGCTTTCCTGCTACTGCCGAAGGGCAGTGACGCACGGCAGCCTGTTTTCGACGCCGCGGAGGAAGGCAGGCCGCCAAAGGGGACCGTTGGCGGAGTATTCCATGACACCGACCGTTGCCAACCGGAGATCTCCGTCAACGGGCCGCCAGGAACAGCAATGGACCAGCCGCGTCGAAAATTGTCATCGACAGAGCTGCCGTCGACGCCCCGATTCTTCCGGATGCTCGACCTCCAAGGGACCTCGGGAGGTCCCTTGGGGAATGCGTCGAAATAGCTGTAGCCCGAGGAAATGTTTTCACATTTTCTTTTTTGTTTTCTTCCCCGAGGATAAGTGGAACGATGATTTCCTCGGGGATTTTATGCGCCCGAGGAGTGTCGAACGAGCCCCTGTACTCCATCTGTGGTGGGGATGCATTGAGTCTCACAGAATCTGAAGCTGGTGGAGTTATCACTGGGAAAAGTTTGCCAAAGGAAACACAGTATGGGATGAGGATTTTGTAATGACAGGACTCTTGCTCCCCAAGACACCTTCAAGAAGGGCTGGGGTTATGTCGCCATAGCAGCTAGAGCTGCAATCATGAATGTGATATGGAAATTAAGAAATGACAGGCTTTTTAAGGCTAAGCACTACTCTGACACTTCCATCCTCCAAGAGATTCTAGACAGCATTAGGTCGATGGTTTGGGCCGACTGGAGAAAGAGAAGAAACAGACGAACGAAGTATAAATGGTTTTTTGCGACTTGGGGTGTGGAAGGCAGACTGGTCAGTAGGAAAACGAATGGAGGTATCTCTATTACCCCATGGCTGCTGGGGCCCAGGCCCCCGTGAGTCTCCGGGGGAGATCAGGGATGGGGGTACTGCAGGTAGGGGTCCCATTTTGAAAATAGACTCTGACATATCTAGTAAGTTTAAGCCTGGGTCGTCCTGGAGACTGGATCGTTAACAGCAAAGGAGTACAGAGCTATCAATGAAGGTAGGGAGAACATTACTTACGAGGATCGACAGTCTCTCCCCACAAATAGATTGGAGCCCTCGAATTACCGGGACTGACCTGGTGGTGCTCGTACCACCCCAGGTTAGTGGCGGGATTGTTTTTGGGAAAAAAAAAAAAAAAAAAAAAAAAAAAAAAAAAAAAAGAAGAAGAAGAAACAGGTCTAGGCTAAGCTCCAAACGCCCCCGGAGAAACTACCACACCCACTGAGCGAGAGCCAATTTGCCCCAGCTGAAACAAATGTCTCCTTTGCTCAGTGGGCTGTGTGCTGCTAGCACACCAAGTCATGCTTTTGGCAATCTGCTCCGATAACTAATCTAATGTTTCTCATTATCTGATTTAAAATCTTCTTATACGGAATGGATTCCTTTCAAACATTTACAGCATTCCGTCTTGACCATAAAGCCTCCGTAATCACACCTCCGCAAAAAATTGAACCCATGTACCAAACCCCTACTAGTAGAGTGAATCTTTATCCGGCTGGGATTATTCTGTGCAAGCGGTGTCTGCTCTTATCAGCACCACTAGCAATGGAAGGGGTGTGTTTCGTTAAAAAAAAAAAAAAAAAAAAAAAAAAGTTGTAGGTCAAGTCAACCGCCCCGTCTCCCGGTGCTTTCCACTTCTCCTACCACCATAATTCCCGGAGAGTATCTGAGAAGGGGCAGAACAGCCACACATGGGTGGCATTTTCCCTTGGTCGGTGCATGCTTCTCATCCGGCGGCTTAGACATCTGCTGACCCTGTGGGCCCGCAGTATGCCTCTGATGTGAGCGTGGCCTGATGGTCGCATCGAGTGTGCTTCATGATGTACATTATTATTCCTGCTTGAAGTTGCTTGGGCTACAAGACACTACAGGCCGCTTGGTTTTTTGTTCTCTCTACTTTCACCTATTATGATTCTTCTTCTTCTTATCTTTCTTCTTCTTCTCTTTCTTCTTCTTCTTCTTCTTCTTCTTTTTCTTCTTCTTCTTCCACCCTAAGGCTTCTCTATTGTATTATATTTCTATGCACACCCTTTTTCTACATATTATTTCAATTGTCAAGCTGTGTTTTACCACTGAAGATGGAATGGCTTGATTCCACTACATGGCTATTAGATGGCCAATCATGGCTATTAGATGGCCTCTTTTTTTTTTGAGGGAAGTACGTTTAGTATGTCACATCACAGTTTGAAATTGGCAACAAAAACAGGCAGCGGCAACTTTGTCATGCCTGAAGTTCAGAAAGGCAGATGTAACTCGGGCCGGCAGTGGAGTTAGGGTTGTAGTTTGTAATGGGCGCTTGTGTCGGGTCAGGTACCGGTCCGTTCGGTCCGTTCCCAGGTACTACTGTCCCAAATTTTTTAAATTCTGGTACTCTGCCTTTCCGGGAAAAGCCTGCCCAGGACAGGTTACCGGTACTCTTGATTTCCGGGGCGCAGCCGGTCGTGCCCCTGCCGTTCCATCGTAGCTACCACCTTCAGCGTTCCCCGTGAGTGGCGCGGCAGAGCCATGTGTCACGCGCGGGAGAGAGAGAGAGAGAGAGAGAGAGAGAGAGAGAGAGAGAGAGAGAGAGAGAGCGTGGCGAGAGAGAGCGTGGCGAGAGAGAGAGAGCGTGGCACGCCTTGCTCTCTCTCTCTCTCTCTCTCTCTCTCTCTCTCT
>BFEA01000424.1:1005678-1021690 GCA_003427395.1 Chara braunii | reverse complement strand
AACCGTCAGCGTCTCAAGAGTGCTTCATGAGCGGGACTATCTAGAGGAAGTGCAGCCATGACCGAACTCTAGGCCATTTCGGGACTCTGACAACTCGTGCCGCACTATTGATTTTTGTCACGAGTCATGAGTAGTACAGCGAGGCCCTATGTTCTTCTCTCAAATTCTTTTTCTTTTTTTTTTTCTTTTTTTTTTTTCTTAAAACAACCCGATCGTCTGCTAGGGGTGCTGATAGGAGCAGACACGGCTAGCAGCACCGGGGAGGCTCCATCTATTGGTGGGGAGCAACACCTGCTGGAAATCGGGTCCAGCGTCCCTCAACAATTACGAATTCATGTCAACACGCCACGTGTCAGCCTTTCACTACCTTCCGACCACTACTAATACTATATAAAAAGGGGACCCCTGGAGCCAAGTCCCACTCACGCTGATATCTCATTTCCGACCATTGATCTTCATGATCAACGGTTGGAAATTAAGAATACAGGTAATTCGGACGTGACCCCTGCAAGCATAGGGCCTGGCAAACGAGGTAAATCGTGTTGCCCCCCGCCCCAACAGCCCTAGTCACTACCTACCTACCACTTTTTCTTTTTTTTTTTTTTTAGAGAAAACTACCGCGCAGTCAGGGTTTGAGTTTGTAATTGCACTTGAGGCAAAAGGGTGGGTAATGCTGAATGTATCTGACCGATGTTTCGGGTCAGGTGGGGTCGCATGGGGGTGTATTGTATTCGCCGGATTGCCTGAAGTGCAATTACAAACTGTTTTCGTGACTGCGCCGAAGTTACCCCTTTTTTTTAATAAAAAGGTTAATTCTTTTAAGCCCAATCAATTCAATCACCTGTCAAATCTGGGCAGGAGGGCCTTTGCAGGCCTTCTTTATTGTCATTATATTATTACGGGGAACGCTGTAGCAGCCACATCCATGCTCAAGCCTCCAACAAGAGAACATGCGGGAGCTGCACCCACCAGCACGTGCAATACCTGGTACAGCAGGTGGGTGATACCGGCCAGGGGTCAGCCGGTAGCGTCAGGACCTAGCTTCTCTGATGGGCCAGTCGCTGTGAAGACCTTTAGAGGTCCTTTTTTCCAATCAGGTGCCCATTCGCTGAGGGGGAATGAAAATAAGGGTGGGCATCTCGCGAGGCAGTGTGGATTCTAACCATGAGAATCTAACACAGACCGAGCTTCTTCAATGGGCCAGTCACTGTGAAGCCATTTCAAAGTCCTTTTTTTCATATGAACACCTTGGCAGAGATTTTTTTATTTTTTATTTTTTTAAAATTGGCAACCCAGCGGCTGAGGGGGAAAGAAAATAAGGGTGGGCATCCAGCGGCCTAGCTCAACTGGTTAGGCACACAAGTGGCGTTCAGGACGTCGTGGGTTCATTCCCCATGGCCTCCTGTAGTACTATTGGTGCTAACCAACTGAGAGAGTCAGCCGGATCCTCCCAGTCGGTATTACTCCTTTAACCAGGTAATTTAGAATCAAGGTGAAAAGATTTGGACAAACGACAATTCAATTGGACAGCCATCAAACCGAATTGGTCAGTTCGATTTTCCTATTTAGTACATTATCAGAACCGGAGCTGGGGCGTTGTCCAAGCTTAGGTTGTCTCATATTCTCAGCTATTCTTAGCCAACGCCGGTGTCGAGCGCATCGGCCCGCGGGAAGTGCAGCTGGCGCACCCGGCTAGAGCGGCAAAGGGACGACGCGACCACGACCGTCTCGGCGGTCCGCCGGATTAATTCGCATCGTCCCCACGTTGTCTCTGTTTTGTTTTGTTTAACTCTGCGTGACATGGCCGGGAGGGCTCCCGCCTTTTGCAGAAAAGGCAGGGGCCGATGCGCTTGACACCGGTTGATGGTCCCGATATCTCAATTGTTTCGCAGACGTGTGACATAGCCCTTCAGTTAAGATCCAAGGGAACAAGTAGGTGGCCAGTTTCCAAGCAACGGGGCGGGTTTCTTGACATTGGAGGAATTAAAGAAGTTAAAGGGGTGATGGCCTGAGCTTTTTTCAAGTTTCGGGGCCGTTTCGACAGAAAAACAAAGCCAAGGGCCCTTCGGATAGTAGGACCCTCCAATTTCCGACCAATTTTTGCTCGGGTTCATGAATAGTGCCAGGAAGGCCACCAAGTTCGGCCTCGTCCTAGCCTCAGCGACTTTCCACGATGACTGACACGAACACCCTTTCGCATCCCGGCCCTCGTTGGCCACTTTCTCTCTTCCTCACCTGGCTTATGAGTTCTCCTACTTATATCTTGCTTGCTATTCCCTCTGCCTCTTATTGTGGTCCACCAAACCTCGGAGACAGACACACTGGTTCCTATGGCCATTACACTACCATGCTCATCGCTGCTGCGAGTTTCTCACTTATATCTCGCTCGCTATACTCTCTGCCTCACTTGTTCTCCGCCCACCGCGGCGACGGACTCTCCGTTCTCTATGGCCGCTGCGTTACCTTGCTCGTCGGTGCTGCAGCTGTCGGCTTCCTCGCTGGGCTATGTGCCCTTATCGCTCGATAACACAGTTGATATGGGGTGGAGACGAGTTTTTTGCACTTTGAAGCTAAGTATCCCGTCTGCCTACCTTCCCATCTCTCTTGGTTCACCTACTATTTATTCTCTTCCTATCACAGCAGTTAGCATCTCGAAGCTTAGCGTTTTTTTGCCCCTGAAGATGACTGTGCCGTCGGCGACAGTCGAAACATGTCGGGCATTGCCGACACAGGCTCTCACTGGGGTGCTTCAGCTGATGACAGCGCGTCAGCGCTGCCCGGGCCGTATCACTTAATGGGAGTCCTTACTTGAGCTTCATGTTTATCTACTTATAAAAAACCGCTTGGGCTTGAGTACCTTTTGTTGTGCTGCCTACCTATTCTCTCCATCCTTTCTCTCCGACTCTCCTCCTTTCTCCTCTATCTCCTCTCTCCTCTCTCCTCTCTCCTCTCTCCTCTCTCCTCCCCCTCCCTCCACTCTGTCACCTTGCACTTCTTGTTAAACACTCGCATTCCAACTACACCTGTTGTCCAGCCATGGAGTGGATTCAATGGTTGTTATGGCTTCTGGATTGCATAATCTTCTGTCTGCGTGTGCTCAAAATTTTTGCAGGAGTTTCTTTCGGTACCCTTCGCTATGCTATTGCTAAAGTCAAGCGTGAGAATGAGAATGCTCGTGCCAGACGGGCGAGAAGATGTCACCCTTATGATGTCTGATCTCCCCTTTCCACTATCCCTTATCCAAGCATTCGAGCTATGTGACTTTGTCGCTATGCTCTAGCTATCAACACTGATTCGAGCAATAACCTTAGTAGAAATAATACTACTATTAGTGTGGTTGCTTGTCTGTACCCTCATCCGTATCCCCCTTTCGTATTCCCCTTTCGTTCCTTCAGTTGTACCTTCATTCGCACCTTTATTGTCATCTTTATTCTCATCTTCATTCTTCCCAAACTTTCTTTCTCTCATATTTTACAGTTCTCCAGCCGTCTTGCCCTTTGCCATCCCCTGCCACGCCACGGTCAAACAGACCTCGTGCTCTCCCGCTACATCGATATCTCGCTTATCATCTCCTCATTGGTACCTTCCCGCTAATCCCGCTGCTCTGCTTGGTCTGCGTTTTTTTCGGTTTATTGTTGCTGTGCGTCAGGTTGAGCCGTACGAAGCCGGTGTGATCAAGATGGCGACGAGAGGACTATGCTACAACTGCAACATGCAAGGACACTTCGCAAGAGAGTGCCCCTATCGCCAACCATCCCTCCCTCAGCATTCTAATGGCTTCCGGATGGCTTTCCCACCCTTGCCTCACTCACCTGCCCTCTCCTCTCCGTCCTCCTCGCCAGCCCCCCTCCTCGCATTACCTCCTCCGCCGCCCTCTGCTTCGCAACCCAACAGTTCTCAGGCAATCGTGGCGCGTCAACCACTGTGGAAGCTCAACCAAGATAAGTTAGACCGAGTATACGAGTTTATGGCTTCCGAGCTAGAAGCCAGACAGGAGGCCATTCGGAAAAGGGAGCGTTTACTCAAGGAAGAAGAAGAAAAAAAGAAGATCAAGGAGGCTGAAGAGAAGGCTCTCAGGAAGATGAAGGAGCGTCAGAATTTTGAAGAGCGGATCGGTACTATCGTCGGCACGAAGATCAACGATGCATGCGAGTTATTTCTCGGCAAAGCGGATATGACAAGATTTGTCGGGGAGCGCAAGATGCCTACGGATCACACAAGGCCCAGGATTGGAAGAAGAAGCTGAGAAGGAGCGCCTGTGTAAGCAGATCGAGCAGCTCCGGGTGGATAATAAATGGATCAAGAAAAATATGGACAAACTGACGCGATCGATCAAGAAGTCGACCCCTGGCACGAAGAGATCAGGCGCTGGGGTCTGCATCACCAGCCCTCCTGAAGCTCCAGCTCGTGGCAGACCGCGCATGATGGGAGTAGGCACTCCTACTTCGCAAGATTTCCAAAAACTTCTCAAAGCCTACAACTCAATCAACAAGGGAAAAAGGGCGCCTGATATGGAAGTTCAAATGTTGAAGGGGCGCTTCGAGCGTGCTATTGGTAAACTAGTCAGGCAAGGACGAACACTTAGATCCAACCTCTCCAAGCGAATCAAAGAAGTCTCGGATGATGATGAACCGGAGAATCTGGGCAAACAGGATGATGCGCTTGATGACATCACTTTGAGGCCCTCACCACCCAAGAGAACTTCTGGAAGATTGGCTATGAAGGCGGCAGCTACAGAACGACCAGACTTCATCAGAAAGACGGAGAAGCATCTCAAGCGCCTGAAGAAGAATGGCCTCCAGATTTTATGCGGCAGGGAAGGTATCACCTTCACTACCTGCGAACAGGCAATCAACGACATCGCTGAGCACAGGGCAGCTCTCGCCTTCGTTTTTCGTCCGGAGACTTTCAAGGCCAGGCGATCAGCCCCCGAATCCGAAGCTGAAGAGGTAAAAGAAGATGCACAGGAAGAAGCGCAGGCCACACAACCTGTTGATGTCGACGACGAGGAACATTTGGCGGAAGAATAGGGGTGTGGCCCAAGCGCTGACTTACTATGGGAACTCTTGACGCTCCGCCTTCCTCCACGTAAGGGTAGAGAAGGCCTCCTTGACATGCATCTTAACTACCTGTTTCGACTGATTATAATTGGTCTAATTTTCCTAGGACAGATCCCGTGGGGTTTTAAGTTTAAAGATCAATTGATGTATCTCTTGGATAACGGCTATGATTTTCTGACAGTGCGTGGTCCAGTTGTCTATTGTTTGTTTTCTCCGCTCACTAAGCATATCTGTGTAGAATGCACTTCTAGAACCCTCCGCGATCGATGGACTGAGCATGTGGGTAGAGCTAAGTGCTTGTCGTCCCTGACCACTCCGGTCTCCGTCAGGAACCATAAGTTGTATAGATGGTTTAAAAGGGTGGGACTCTTTCACTATGTCGCAATTCCCTTACAGTTCACGATTCAATCGATTTGTTATCTGCTGGAAGAGCATCATCAGGTGGGCCTCTCCCTACCTTAACTCTAGACCTGCTGCCACTTCGAAGAAAAGCAATAGGAGAAACAGACCAGGAAAACGGGAAAGGGCCAAGAAAACTCGTAGACTGCAAACAGAGGAATGTCTCAGAAAGTCACCTGTCCCTGAGCAATCTATACAGACTCAGAATCAGGTCACTTACTATGTTTCGTCAGTAGGTATCAACTCGGTGTCCTTGCTGGAACTTCTCAATGAATGCGTGCGATTGCGTATCTCCTCTTTATCGGTTGTTAACAGAGGGGGTTCAATTCCTGTTGACTCATGGAAATTAATTAAACGAATTTTCGGCGCCTCGGTTGTCGTCAGCATATTTGGGAGGGACCAGCTAAAAAACTGCAAGGATTGGTTAACAGGAAGTCATACGTTTCGGTTTACTGCCATTGTAAAATTTTATTCCCGTTCCGAAGGTCTTAAAGAGTCAGTGATACGATTGCTTAGCCACCCCCATCAATGGAAATCTCTTTACAGATGGTCACTAGATAATCTCATTTATGCCTATGGAGCCATAAGATGTATCTCTAAGAAACCGTCTAGGCAAATTCTGTGAACGGTGTTGTCTAATGTCATCCGCCGTCGGTTTAATATCTGCCCTCGAAGGAGGCTTGTGTTCAAATTAAGATACACAGATCTGGTTTCAAAGGCGAGGGTAAGAACGATGTGTGTGCAGTTGATCCGCTTATTTATCACTCCAGTATCTGTGTCTAGTCTGATGGCTAGGAGAATCCGTGTAGTATGGACAAAGAATCCCAGCCTGTCGCAATCACTTCGTAACTTTCGACATTTTTCTAGAGCGGAACAATTAACTTGCTGCTGCGACTCGGTGGATAGAAAATTTGAGCTTCTGATGCCTCGATCGCCTACTCCCAACTTGTCCTCCCCTGACTCTACTCCCCCTACCCATCTTCCCAGAAAAAATGGGCACATATGTCTTAGAGTTAAGGATACCCGACTCTTCCCTGCTTGGCTCCGCAACTCACGTAACATACCCCCACCCTCACGATCATACTCCCCAGGTTTTCTTCGGGCACAGATCCTCTCAACCCTCAATTCCATTCCCGGTATCCCACATGCCCCCTACAAGTTCACCATACCTATCTCCCGTGTACTGCTGTGTTTCAAGAACCCACCAATCCTCTCCAAACCGGCATCTGGCTCCTTCCCTCTCCCTACTTTTTCCTCCCCTAACATCTCGACCTTCTACAGTTCCTCCCTTCGTCTCTCTTTTTTCTCTCCCTCCTCTTCTTCTTCTTCTTCTTCTTCTTCTTCTTCTTCTTCTTCTTCTTCTTCTTCTTCTTCTCCTTCTTCTTCTTTCCCCTTGTTCTCTTCTTCCTCACCCTCTTCTTTCTCCTCTCTCCCTATCCCTCTGAGCAGCCCCCTAGCTAACTTGCCATTCATCCCTGACAGCATACAATGGATTAAACAGCTGACGGACGGATTAGAACTCGTCCCTCTGGACCATAATCCGGGGCATACACTACTTTGCTGCCCTCGAATTTACGAAGAAGGACTCAATGGGCTGTTCCTCTCCAATCCTGGCTTCAAGATGCTAGACATCTCAGAGAAGGACGTGCTAAAAGAGTGTCGCACCAAGTATCGGAAAGAAGGATTCGAAAGAATTGGAAGTTGGAATGCCAAAGGCGAGATCGGCAAAGAATACGTTGTTCCGAAACACAAAGATATCAGCAGATGGCGTCCTATCTGCCCAACATCGGCAGAACCATCGCCGACAGCCTGTAAAAAGGTGACAGCCTGCCTGAATGCACTTATCAGACAGTTGCCATCCGCCCTTCACTTCAATCTTTTCAGTACCAAGGACCTCGTTCCCTCTTTCCAAAGCCTCAATCAATCATTACTCCCGATCGATCTTCTCCTCGTCGCTAGTTATGATGTCAAAGTGATGTTCTGTAAATTACCCCATTCTTCTATCCGAGACGCTATCGCCTGGTTCTTCCTGTATTTTCAGATCAAGGGCTATGATGGAATCTGGGTCAGAAGGAGAGGCAAAGGAGCCAGATTGTTAAAAAGTACATCTATGTTAGGATGAAAACGTATCTCTTTTTCAACAATTGAAGAATTTGTTGCATTCGGTCTTTCCAATACTTATGTATTAGTGAGAGGATGCTTGCTCAAACAGGAAGTAGGAGTTCCCATGGGAAAAGCCTCTATCCCTTCGCTGGCAACTATGCTCTGTATGTACAATGAGTACAATTTTCTGGCGTCATTAGGGAAGGATAGAGCTCTCATCCATGGTGTTCGCTTGATGGACGACGTGTCGGTCGTCGTAAGATTTGACAGGCACTCCATCAATGCACGTAACAAAGCAAAGACCATACTTGAAGAGTTTGCTGGCTGTTATGATAAAAACCTGACTCTGCAAAAAACCAGCGTGGGTGATAGATGGGACTTTCTGGGATGTCAACTGCAAGTCCTTCCCCACCCCCTTTGGGTGCGCTGTATTCCCACTCACAGAAACCAAGTTTCCCTTGCCTCCTCCGGTACTATCACATTCCAGGCTGTGCAAGACTTCCTGTCCTACTCAAGTGAGCAACAGAAGGTTGCAGTGATTACTTCATTCCTACATCGGGCAAAACACTTCTCGACCTTGCCTGTCTCAGAAATTGGTTTTCTTATCATCTTCAAGCAAGAGCTCAGACATCGTGGCTATCCAGATTGGTTTTTCGACAATGCGTTATGCTGGTTCTCTACAAAATTCTCGGACTGTTGGAAGGACTGGGCCCACTGCCTCTTCTGCTGGGACAAACTCTTCAGTTAAGATCCAAGGGAACAAGTAGCTGGCCCGTTTCCAAGCAACGGGGCGGGTTTCTTGACATTGGAGGAATTAAAGAAGTTAAAGGGGTGATGGGCTGGGCTTTTTTCAAATATCGGGGCCGTTTCGACAGAAAAACAAAGCCAAGGGCCCTTCGGATAGTAAGACCCTCCACTTTCCGACCAAGTTTTGCTCCGGTTTACGAATAGTGCCAGGAAGGTCACCAAGTTCGGCCTCGTCCTAGCCTCAGCGACTTTCCACGATGACTGACATGAAAACCCTTTCGCATCCCGGCCCTCGTTGGCCACTTTCACTCTTCCTCACCTGGCTTATGAGTTCTCCTACTTATATCTCGCTTGCTATTCCCTCTGCCTCTTATTGTGGTCTGCCAGACCTCGGCGATAGACTCGCCGGTTCCTATGACCGTTACACTACTATGCTCATCGCTGCTGCGAGTTCTCACTTATATCTCGCTCGCTATACTCTCTGCCTCACTTGTTCTACGCCCACCGCGGCGACGGACTCTCCATTCTCTATGGCCGCTGCGTTACCTTGCTCGTCGGTGCTGCGGCTGTCGGCTTCCTCGCTGGGCTATGTGCCCTTATCGCTCGATAACAGAGTCGATATGGGGTGAAGACGAATTTTTTGCACATCGAAGCTAAGTATCCCGTCTGCCTACCCTCCCATCTCTCTTGGTTCACCTACTATTTATTCTCTTCCTATCACAGCAGTGAGCATCTCGAAGCTTAGCGTTTTTTTGCCCCTGAAGATGACTGTGCGGTCGGCGACAGACGAAACATGTCGGGCATTGCCGACACAGGCTCTCACTGGGGTGCTTCCGCTGATGACAGCGCGTCAGCGCTGCCCAGGCCGTATCACTTAATGGGAGTCCTTACTCGGGCCAACAAGGCCCCTCTCTGTTTTCCTTTTCTTTTTTAAGATGTCTTGCTGAGGCCCGTGTTTTCAGTCTAATTGGTTCTTGAAATTTCATTTTCATAATTTTGGAAATGCATAAGAATTGCGCGCGCTTTAGTAAGCACGCTAGGAATTTGACCCGGCAGTTAGAAATTCTGAAATAAACGGAACCGGACATGTTCTTTTTGTGCATGAATGTTCTCGATTACGTCGCGGAAAACTCTGGGAATTTGGTGGGAATACAAACGGATGTAGGACTGTGTTTTTCTCGCGCCTACTTTACGAACGAATATGGTGATTTTAATTTTTGAATTAGTGAAGGACTTAGGAATTTGTAACTGTTTTGGTGCCTCTTTTTGCATTTGTGATCGGCGCCACGCATGCGAGCTTCCCCCTTTCTGCTCCCCTCGCCATCTTCGACGCTCCCTCCGCGCCCGCGCTCACTCTCTCTCTATAACCGTTTTTCCTCTCTCTCTCTCTCTCTCTCTCTCTCTCTCTCTCTCTCTCTCTCTCTCTCTCTCTCTCTCTCTCTCTCTCTCTCTCTCTCCCCGTGCGCCTTTTCTCTTTCTTGATCATCTGAATCTTGGATCCGTTTCGCGTTATCCTGCGCACCCTTCTTCCTCCCACTCTAAGTCCTACGCCCAAGAACCTGGTTGATCCTCGCTTTACCTCGTTTAGCCAAGGAGAAGCGCCTGGTAAGAGGAAGCTCCTATTACGCGACAACTCTGATTGACTAAGATGAGACTCAGAAGGATCAACATGGCTTTCGCCGAGCGATTATCCCCAAATCCTCCCTCACCCTTCTTTGCACCGATCTTCGTCCTCCTTCGTATCTACCTCCTTTCCCGCAACTATAAATTCCGCAAGCGCGCCCACAAAACTCTCTCTCAACTTGTCTGCCAGCTTCCGGGAAGAAGTGGCTAGATGGTACATGTGGAGTTCGAGTCCAAAAGTCCTGACGGGCTGACTGTAGTCTGGCCGGCGGTGCGCCTGATCTCCACGACGGACTGTGGGATCCGGGCAAGCCGTGCAGAGACTAAGTTGGCGGGGTGACGATCACAGTGGTGGAATGTGGCACGTGACTGCCAGGATTGTCTGTGCATGCACGGGGATAGTAATCAGAGTTGAATGGATAAATGACCCAGGGCCATAGTTGAACTTCGCGGCGGATGCTCCTCCTTGTATCGAATCTATTCCTTGGAGTGAGTTCAGTTCGACGGCGGTTAAGCCGGAAACTCTTTTTCATCATCGGATCTTGGTGTAATTTTCATCTATCTTGTCTGCTCCGCGTCTTGTCCTCCCTATCTCCTCTTTCTCCCTCTATGACATAAACGGTTATGGATGCTTGTCGATCTATTGCACAGGAGGGATGAGATGGTTGTTTTGGATGACGCTTAATTAGTCACGAGGATAACAGGGCAGGGGGGAAGAGCACACGGAGAACTGAGTGATGTGTGGCTGCTATTTTTGCACCTTCCTTTGATGAATGTCTGTGGGAAATGAATGAGAATGCTTGGATGATGAGACGATTGCCTGGTGGACTTGTCTCCGACTAGATCGTAGGATCGTTGTGATTAACGTGTGGGATGCATGCTAGATAGGATTTCGCTATTGCCGTGTGGACCGATTGTCCCAAACCAACAGAGCGCCGGCCTCCCGCATCCCCGCCACGCCCCTTCCCGAAAAAACGAGAAGAGGACACGTGTATGTGAGTGGGACATACGAGAAGTCGTCGCCAAGATCGGCGGAAGATACTACTTCCCTCCTGAAACCCGATGCTTTGAATTTGTCAGTGCTGGTTTTGTTATTGTGGACACACACTTTCCGTCTTATTCATTGCTATTGCCGTTCAGTGAGCTAATCGTCATTCCGTGGTCGGCAGTAGTGCCCCATTGGCCTAACACTCTGTGCAACGATTGTCGCCGCTTCGAGCGTTACCAATCAAAGGGTTTCACTACCGAGTACAAGAGGAAGAGATGAGCATAAGGAAAGAGCCACTCTGTTAAGGCCTTCTACATCAGATGCAGAGTTGTGTAATGAGCGGCAAACGGGATACCAAGTACATGCCCGCCCCCTTCCACACGAAACGTAAAGCGACGGCTCGATGGGAAGTTCAACGATACTTTTTGGATTGAATTTCCCCGCGCTGTGAAGTCCCGCGCGCGTCTTCTTCTCCCTCAAAACCGACGCAGTGATGGACTCTCCCCCTTCTTACTAAGTCAGACCGACACAGGGGATTTTGGTTCTGTCCGTGTCCCCACACTCAATCTTCCAAAAATCCTTGGCACACCCCATCTTGCTGCCTTTCCGGGGCCCCTGGTGCAATTTTAAACACTCCGAACGGAAGACAGCACAGGGCGTGAGGTTGAGCGTCACATACATTTCCTAATATGTTTTCTGATGGGACGCTGGCCCGGTTCCCAGGGAGTGATGCTCCCCACGAATAGATTGGAGTATTGCTTTAAAAAAAAAAAAAAAAATCAGAACCGATTTGGACAGACGATATAGGTTGGGACAAGCGATGAGCATTTTGAACATACCAGATTTAGGTTGGGAGAATAGAGGTGCACAGTGAAAATCAGGCTTGACAAAAACACCTCATCTAGATCGGAAGGTTCTCTGCACCGAGGGGACACCGAGGGGGCGCAGCGCTACCGAGAGCGTTGCGCACCGGCACCAGCCGCGGCGGCAGAGTAAGGAGGCAAAGCGGGAGGGTGCCTGGCTCGAACCGGTCTCGGTCTGGCGCGTTCATACGGACAAACTACTGCATGGCGATGACATGCCAGAGGCGCTGGTGGGGTGAGGAGGAGTTGTTGGGCTGGGTGCCGAGCTTACAACAACTGCTTATTAGGCACTTTGCGCACCCACGGGGAGCGAAGGTGCTGGTCTATACCGTATCACGGGTTGATAGGGAGATTAGACTGACTCCCGGGGGCTTTCTGGGAGTTCCGCGTTCATACTCCATTGCTGCTGCGTTTTTGCCTGTGGCAAAGAGCCTGCGAGGTGTCATCTCTGGGGATGCCTGTGGAGTTCAGCGGAGCGAGCCGTGGGTGACCCGAAGTGCGAGTGAAGTAGCTACCCGTCATCACTAGTGTCCTCGTTTATCAGTATCAGGGATCGACCGTGACTCAATGGAATAGGGTGAGGGTTCCCTCATCATCATCAGGGCTGCCGGCAACAGGAGTTGCGTGCCTTTTGTTAGTAACACTTCAATCATCATTGTTGTCGGGCACGTCTCAAAGGAACAACGTAAGGGTTTCATTATCATCATCAGGGCTGCTCGTCATCGCCATCATTATCATCAGGGTGTTGTTCTTCATCATCATTAAGGCGGTAATAGGAGCCGCGAATAAGGTAAGTTGCCTAGCGTGTAAGCACCTCATCAATGCTCTACTAATTTAGGGTGCTAGGGCGCTGTCCATCCCTATTGTCATCATCGCTAGCGCATCATTACAGGTGCGCATCATTAGCAATTTCATCATTCTCATCGTAGGGTGTTGTCCATCCCTTTTATCATCATTACTGGTGCACCATTACATGTGCTCGTTATTTGCAATATCATCATTGTCATCATCATCACTATCACCTTCACATCATTATCGTCATTATCATCACCATATCGTCTCATCATCATTATCATCACTACCATTATCATCATCATCATTATCCCGCATAGGACGCTGTGCGTAGTCATCATCATCATCATCATCATCATCATAGCACATAGGACGCTGTGCGTAGTCATCATCATCATTATCATCATCATTATCATCATCATCATCATCATCATTCTCATCGCCTCATCAAGATGTAATCATAGGGTGCTGTCGGTACTGGCCTTCAGTACGATTACCGCTATTATCCTGTTTTCATTTTCACTATCATTATCATCATCATCATCATTTGCTTGTCTTTTACATTAGTAAAGATTTGGGTTGTTATCATCATCTTCGTTGTTGGTCCTGTTTTCCAGTACGATCAGCGCTATCATCCTGTCTTCATTTTCATCACTGCTATTTCATCATCATTTTGTCATCATTTGGGTCGCTATCATCATTTTCGCTGTTGGTACTGTTTTCCAGTACGATCAGCGCTATCATCCTGTCTTCATTTTCACCACTACTATATCATCATCGTCTTGTCATCATTAGACGATGCGTTTCAGGGTAGTGTTCGTCTGTCATATTAGTAGGTGATCATCGTCCTCAACTTCATCATTTTTAGGAGGCTGTTCAATCGCTGTTCAAGCGCAATTAAAAAATCCTCATCTATTTTTTTCTCCATCGTGTCTTTTCGAAATTTCCAATTCTCTCATTCATGTCTGGAGATTTTGATCTGAAGGGTGTGTTTCAGTCGGGATAGGGCTTCTGTGGTCACAGTTTGGACCCTTGGGGAAAGTGTGGGGGTGGTATTGGGGAGCCCTACTGTACAGGGGCGCTGCAAGGTGGGAGGCAGCTGCCCTGTCGGGAGTGGGGCAGATTTGGTTTTGTTCTTGTCTGGGGCCGGGGTGGGAGAGTTGGTCGCCTTCAACCCCGGCGGGGGCAGATAGGGATAAGGGGAGGGCGAAGGTATCCTCTAGGAGGGAATTGGCTGCCTTTACGGAACGGGGGAAGGAGGGGGTATGTTCCAGGTTGGGGCCGAGGAGGTTTTCCTCGGCGGTGGCAGCATGGGACAGGTTTGTGGGAAAGTTTTTCTGGGCGGTGACTCGTGGAAGCGTCCTGGTTGGAGCGTTCTTTGATTCCTTCTGTTATGCCTGGTAGTTTGGAGAATTTCTCAGATCTTTGAGGATCTTCTGGTGGTTTGTACGAAGCTACACTGAATTTAGACTGTTCTATTCATGACCCGTGGTTGTTCAATGCCAGAACGACGCTGGCCGGAGCCGGGGTGATGCCCTGTAACTTGCCGAGGGTGAGGGCACGAGGCCTTGTAGAGAGATCTGGGGATGCTATGCAGGGGGCATCCTAATGGACAGCTGCAGGTTGCTGACACAGGACAACGCTGGCCGGAGCTGGAGTGATTCGCGTTGCTCTGTAACCTGGTAGATTGGGGGCGTGAGGCCTGGACGAGTTTGTGAGAGAATAAGTTAGTCTGGGTGAGCTTTGCTATGATCTGTTGGAACCCTTAGATACTGGAGTGTTTGGAAAACTGTTGTAGACGTCAGGAGATGTTTAGCAATTGTAGTTTTCTCATCATATCATTACCATCATTATAGGAATTACTACCTCATGGGTTTCATCGATTCTATAGAGTTTATTATCCTTAGCATCATCATCATTAGCACCTTTAGCATCATCATATGAGGGACGCTGAGCCCGGTTCTCAGCTTTTGCATTTGTACTCCACAGGGACGCTGGACCTGATTTCCAGCAGGTGCTACTCCCCACCAATAAATGGAGTCTCCCCGACAGTGCTAGTGGTGTTTGCTCGTACCAGCACCCCTAGCACTTGCTCGGGTTGTTTTCAAAAAAAAAAAAAGAAAAAAAAAAAAGGTTGGGAGAAATAATGAGCATTTCGACGTACCATGATGAGCATTTTGGACAAAAGGATTTAACAGTTCGGACGCTTGATAGAGTTAGGCATATTGATTTAACAAATTAGTATTGCCAAAACCACATTTAGTCCAACAATCAACCTATTTGATATTCTGCACAAACCATGAGTACCAACAAAGATATCAAATTAGTGAAGCGATTTTGCATGCATCCTGGTGGAGACGATGCACACTTAAAATGGAAGGGGTGCGCCGGGATGGAACTGAGTTCATCAACTCAATAAAGGAACAAATATAGGAGGACATTTCCACTCAATAGGAAAGACTCTTCAGTTTCAGGATGTCATGTTGGACTGTGGGCGAAAAACTGCTCTAACAATAGCACCCTGACGTCAGCGGACCAGTAGGGTCTGGTGGCCCCGGCTTGACTAGCACGTGGGGAGAACAACTCCCCGGCTGCTAGGCCTGGGCACGTGCCCGATAGGTTGTGATGCCCAACCTCACGCCCAGTGCGACTTCCTGATCGGAGTGGGATGGGGGCCTGGAAGTGAGAAAAGAGGGTGTGCTAAGGATTTTAGGAAAGTGGGGGTGGAATCCCAGGTCGGAACTGAGATCTCCGGTGACAAGTTTAGGGAAAGCGGTGCAAGACGGTACGTGAAGATCGTTTCTGGGATTATCGTCTTTGCCAGTGGCGTAGCTGTGGTCGGTTCCTCATCTAGTGAACCAGTGGGTCGTGGTGGCTGTCGCGCGGTTTGACCGGTTGTTGGCGCCGCTCGACTCCAGTTCGGGTTTGCCGGGTAATTTCCAAAGCTTGATACACCCGGTGCCGCTGGCACTTTTCACACGATGTGCGGGGCCAGTAGCGGACTATGGAATTCCACGGCACCACTGTGAGCTGGTGATATGGAAGGAGGAGATGGAAGGGAGGAAAACTGGTAGTAATAACGACGAAGCCCGGGAGATATGTAATATTGAATGTTGTTAGTATCCGGGTAGTCCGGACCCTGGGGATCGTTAGTTATAGCCCGATGAAAGTCCCTCGCGCACAGTCGATCGTTCTTTGTCAAAAAGGGAAATTCCGGGTTTCTCAAGTTTCCTCAGTGTCTGAGTTGTTCACCCTCCCAATATTCACTATACTCCGGGTCTCTCAGGCTCTTACGATCGGTGATCCAAGAGCTGTGTTACCGCGCGTTCATTGAACGCGCGTTTCGCGTTCAACCTTTGAACGGGGTGAATGAGCGTTCAGTGAACGGCGGTAAACGCGTTTGACACATTTGCGCAGGGGGTTGTGCGGGGTGGGGG
>BFEA01000424.1:934733-955729 GCA_003427395.1 Chara braunii | reverse complement strand
CACACACACACACACACACACACACACACACGCTCGCACGCACACGCGCACACACACACACGCGCTCACACACACACACATGCACAGACACATGCACACACACACGCTGGCACGCACACACGGGCGCACGCACACACACGCACACACGCACACAGACACACACACACATGCATATTCTCTCTCTCTCTCTCTCTCTCTCTCTCTCTCTATCTCTCTGTGTCGCCGCGCGCGCTGAGAGAGAGGAACAGAGGGAGCGCTTCCTCCCGCACACAGCTGCGCGGTGATGCGTTTTTTTTTTTTTTTTTTAATCAATCAATCGAAATCAATCAATCAACCAAATTTTCTTTCTTTATTTTGTTTTTTTCCCCGTTTTGATGATTTTTATTTTTTTTAATATAAAAACAGACCAAAATAAAAAATAAAAAATATGGAGCTCAGAGCACAAAACGGTCTACATCCCCTTATATATATATATATATATATATATATACAGGGTTGCCGGCGTTTGGGACGGGCCGAACGCCCGAACGTACGGGACTTGTTCGGAAAGCGTTCGGCCGTTCGGCCCGAACGCGGACCAAAAAAAAACAAAAAAAAAACAAGTCTTTCAAAAAATTCCGAAAAAAACAAATGTTATGGAGAAAAACAAACTCAACAACATTTGCCTGGGCACTACATCCAAATTCTTTACCTAATTTGAATTAAAAATCACATACAGAAAATAAACACTACGATAAAAATATGAAAAAAAAAAAGAGAATTAAAATGAGTGAGTGTGCCAGCACCTTTTCGACACCGCCATCTTTGCCGATTTTTAATTATTTTTTGGCATTGACAAATGCCCTGGGCCGAGGTCCCACTAGCAAAGAGGATTGGATAGAATGCCTGAATCTGGATGAGTTTATGGAGATGTGAATGAAATCCAGATTGAACTGCTTTTCTGCATCACTGTGTAAAACACATCCAGAATGGCTTCAAACTTTATAGGCGTGTAGGTTACATCATGGAGAACTCACAAAAAAAAATTCAGAAAAAAAATAAATATTTTTAGGACCTGAAATTGTTTTTGGCGGGGGCCGAACCTGGAGGTGTTCGGCTTCCGAACGGGACCCCGAACGCCCGAACGTTCCGGGGCCCGCCCGGGGGCCCCGGAACGTTCGGTCAGGTAACCCTGTATATATATATATATTGGGGGGGTGGGGTTCAGCACTTCATACGGACACGTGCGAACGGCCGTACGACTGTCCATACGGCCGTACGAGAGGACCCCAGTACGTTGTACGGTGTGTTTCACAGTTTTGGGGCCTGTCACACTTTTTGCCCCAGAAAAGGACGCGAAAAGTCAATTTGGGGCCTGCTGCACTTTTTGCCCAGTTTGGGGGCAGATGATTACAAAGGTTTTTTATTTTTTATTATATATATTTCCCTAAGGGGGAGAGCTGAACTGCACTCTGCCCCAGTGCAACACAGAGGCAACGCTGGAAAGGTCGAGGAAGCAAGCTTACCCGTTGGACACCTCCGTAACCCGAATTTTGTTTTTTAACATCGTTGTGGCCCGATGGACAACAGATTATCAGATATTAACTGATCAAAACAGATACTACACTTGATCTATTTTTAGCCAAAAGGCCGATAAAAGGTTTGAATACAAAGGTTTAGCAGCGGGGAAGTTTATTACTTTTTCCCCATGCTGTTTTCCTTTCCATGCATGACATTCAACCTGGCTCTGATAGCAGCTAAGTATGGAAGAAACGGCCGTTACCTCTGTATTTAGACTTATGCTGGCCCAAATGAGGCCAGCTACAATGACCATGCATTCTGTTCCGGGGCAGACAGTAGCCGTGAACAGCGTTTGCTTTTTTCCCCCTGTGGGCCCATTCAGCCTGAGGGCATACTCACACAAGCACGTTTTTCCTCATTTTTCGACGAAATTGCTTTATGATGCATGCAGGTCGGGCCGCAAATACGGTCAGATACATTTGAGATATTGCCAGTCTGAGTACGCTCTGAGATGGGGTAGATTATCTCGTCCATTTTCTGACCTTTTTTTTTTTTTTTTTTTTTTGTTAATTTTAAGGCATTACATGAATCTTTTTCTTCTTCATTTTCACTTCGTGGGGTGGGAACGTGTGGCGAAGCTTGGGTAGGAGGATAGCCCTCTTCCCATTCTGGGGCGAGGTCCCACTAGCAAAGAGGATTTGGGTCGAACGCTTGAATCTGCACGTGTTCGTGGAGAGGTGCATAAATTAGAGATTAATCTGCTTTTCTGCTTCTTTGCAAAAAACAGATCCAGATTCAAGTGCTTCATCCAATCCTCCTTGTTAGTAGGACCTCGCCCCTGATGAGACCAGTACGCAGCCGGTCGAAATGCTGCGTAAAAAAAAAAGAAGAAGAAGAAGAAGCTGTGGAGGGGACACGTGTGCGCTATAACGTGCCTTGTATGCCTTTTTTTTTTTTTCCCCTATTGTATTACTGTCTGAATTGCATGTTTCCGAAGCAACTTGGCCATTCCTTATCACTATTTCTTCTTCATCCTTGCACAGGTCGAAATTTAATATACCGTATGTCTATTGCAAGGAATAAGCCCTCGCAGGGCCCTTATCAAGCATGTACATGTTCTGGGCAGAGGCCCTCAGTAATCCCAGTGCCCACCCTAAGTGAAGGTTGACCTGAATATTCACTTGAGGCCAAAATTGGACATTTTCCATATGTGGGTACTCAGCTGTTGCAGCACGCCAGTTGGTTGAATGGAAGCTTGAGCCTCCCTAAGCTGTGTCGTACAGTTTGGCCCAGGCACTGGTAGTTGCGCCTGGGCACAATGCAGGGCCAAACAGGGCCGATACATCACAAAGATGCTATGGGCAGAAGCAGCATCGTCGACGTACATACCCCAGGTCCTGTGCAGATACAGCAAACTGACAAAGTGTTGAAATGCGGGGTGTGCCCAACTGTACGAGGCCCAGGCCCTCAAGTGCAAGGCTGGGTCTGGGCGCAGGCACCAGGGCCAGACCGGAAGCTACTGGATGCTTCTCGGCCAGGCCCTCACGCGGCCGACCAGGGGCTGCCACTTCCATATAGGAAGAGAGGCAGCCAGGGTCTGGCATTCTGGCCCACTGACGCAGTGCGGTCATGCTGCTGCATTGCTGCACGAGAGGCTGCGTGCCGCGTTAGCGGCCATGGCGCGTGTGGGCACTTGTGAGGTGAAGAGGGGTGCTGCTGGGCAGCGGAGCGCTAGCAGCCATAGCCGGGCTGCAGTGCGCTAGGGGGTAAGAGGGCGATCGGTGGTCGTCAGGAAGGAGGCGAGTGTGGGTGGGCAGGGTCTGCTGAGGGGAGACGAGATACGTATGTGGTACATGAGAGAGGTCGGCTATGGGGTTGACGTCATGTACATTAGTCTTCAAGAGTCGAAGTGAGCCTGTTGCGTGAATGCTGACATAGGTAGGATAGTGTAGACTGGGCGCTGGGCGCCAAACAGAGAGGAGCGACATTGGATACTGTGTTGGTGTGGCCTGAGGGCTTGAAAATTGGCTCATGACTTCATTGTATTGCTCTTATTTAGATGGAATCTCGGTGAATTTGTGCTCTCTGCTTGTACACGACTAGACATCTGTTTGATTTCGCAACTTGACTTTTTGTATTCTTTCTCACTCACATTCCTTGCAATTTGGTATCGGAGCTGGTTCATGATCACCACTTACCTGGCGCTGGCGACAATGTTACTTGGTGCGCTGGCGATGCTTCTGTGCAGTGAGGATGCTTTGGCGCTGGCTTGATAAGCGGGACCCAGGTAGAGGGGTCGGCCGCTGGAAGGCTGTGGCGACAGCGGATGTATGTATGATGATGAGAGCATGCTGATGTAGCATTTTGACTGAGGTGGCACTGCATTGCATTGTGGGTGGTACCAAAGCTATGACCGGTCATTGAAATGCATGTCAGCTCAATTGGTGAGAAATCAGTGGTTGGGGGCAGCTATCTCCAGGTACGTTGTTCCCTTACCTTATCTACCCTCTCAATCTCTTCTTACCGTGAGGAGATAAGTCCAACCTTGAGTCTCCTCTCTTTTGTGTGAGGAGTCGTGAGCGCTCTACCTTGAGAGACGACATTCCTCCCGGTGGTGCATCTGGCAGGAGAGGGCAGCGACTCTGAAGGGCCCTGGTCGAAGCACGGGTCACGGTGACCATGCCAACCCATGGGTGTAGTACATACAAGCCATGCTGCTTTGTCCTTTGAAGGCTCTTTGATGCACTGATAGAAGGGGTGTGCGGACTGACCAGTCCTATGCAGACGCTATTCAGACCGTCTAAAAATATTTATGGCGGGGGTCTGAACTGTCCATTCAATTTTGGTTGTGATTGGCGTCCTGATTGCGACGTTAAACAATTCTTGAGGACCGTGGGGGGCTGTCCCTAAACTGCCTCTTGATCAGCCAGATCAGTCAGACATAAGGCTCGTTGCACGCGAGGGTAAAAAAAGGGCAGTTCTGGTCATAAGCATAGACCTTGGGCACAGGGATGGGCCGTTAATGCACACCTTAGACACTGGCGCTCGATGATGGCTATAGACATGTTGGATACAGGTGACAAAGATTCCAATTGAGACTCAACTGGCAAACACAACCATACCCATTATGCATACATCTGCTCACATAGTTTATTTTATTTTGATTAGTTGGTTGACTGACTGCTAACACCTCACAGACAACCTAGACTAGAACTGTAGTGTTTCACCATAACCAGTTCTCTTCGAACCTGCTGTAAGAGAACTAATCAAAGTAGATTTAGATTATGTGTACAATCTGTGTAAATGATGTTGATACCAATTGAACGGTAGCTTAAGTGACTTGTCGGATATTATTTTTATTTATTTATTTTTAGAACCAGCCAGGCGCAAGCTGCGGTAGGTTCCAAAGAGAGTCCTAGTGCAGACAACGTCTTCCTAGTCGATAAGTGGATCAAAAGGTGGTAAAGGTACATCTGACGATAAGAGACAAACACGACGGGACACAAGAAGAATACCCGTAGTGTTCCAGGTCCTACTACCAGGGGATGAAGGAAGACTAAGGGCCGAAGTAAGGGCCCGAGTACTTGAGACTGCTAGGGAAGCAACAGCAGTTGCGGAAAGAACGTTGGCGGCAGCAGCAGCCAGTGTAGTAGCAATGGCTACATCTGCAGCAGCAACTGCTGCAACCTCGGTTGGACAGTCACTCTGCATGCCGCATGGCTGGTCCATCCCAGTACGTCAGGAGTTGGCTCTAGTCAGATGGCGGGGCGTGCAGTCCAGCTCGCCGCCTCCACTCACCAGGAGCAGATGGAGCTCCTGTAGGTAGAAAGGATGCGCTTAAGGCTAGAGAAGGAACTTAGAGATGCTACCAATAGGGAGAAAGAAATTAGAGATAGAAGTGTCAAACTTGAGGGAAAAGAGGCAGCCAAAGCTGCATTAGAGGGTTTAGATGACTCGGCCCTTGACAACAACACAAAGATTGTCAAGGAGAGCATCCTGTCCATGCATGCGTACATGGACAACAAACAGGGCGCGATCCAAGATACCCTTGACCAGATCCTGAACGCCATGCACAGGCCGGGATTCAGGCCAGCAACTTTTCGATAGCCGTTGCCTTTATCGGCAATGACAGACCCATATCTACCTCAGTCCGGACCACTACCAAGCGGTACTTCAGCAGAAACCTTATCTCAGAGTGTTGCTTCTTCATCTTCTGGTCCAACGATTGGTGCTACACCTCATCCGCCGCTTGTCTCACCAGTGGGACAACAACAACCATGGTACCCCAAATCCCCATTGAAACCACCCTCCACCTTCTTAGGTGATAAGAAGGAGGAGGCTCTCGACACATGTGTGAGAACGGTTTCCATGTGGGTAAGGGCGAAGAGGATGCTGGTAATGGAAGAAGTGATAACCGTTGCATCCTACCTAGAAGGATCAACAACTCGCTGGCTAAACGGATTAGTGGTTTCAAAGGGATTCGGCAGGAACATGGGTGATTGGGCTGAGACCCATACCCTAGAGAGCTTTATGGACTTGGTAGAAGCGCGATGGCACAACCCACAGCGGCACAGATTGCCAGTGATGAGTTGCTGAAACTCGATGTTAAAAAGTACAAGTTCGTATGTGAACTCATTTTTACCGTAGAGCGTTTGATTGTCGTCCCTGGGGTACAATATAATCCACAGGTCTTGTTGACCATGTTCTTGAGGTGTCTTCCCACAGACATCGAGAACTTGCTAGCCAGCGAGGCTCGACTAGAGTATCACACGTTTGAGAGCTTTAGCAAAAAGACCTTAGATTTAGAGGTTACGCTAGGAGGTTTTTAGACACCCTCTACGGATGAAAAAAAAAAAAAGAGTCCACAAGAGTGGAAAAAGAAGGGTAGTCGATTGATGATGGTTGATTCCGATGGGAATCAAACTGAGATCAATGATGTGTCTAATCTTGTGGACGACTCAGAGTTTGACGACGTGGATAGTGCTATAGGTAGCTACCTCGCTTCATTAGTAAAGGTTAAATCGGGTGGTCGTGGCAAGGGCGGTCAACAGAGGAGTCAGGGGCAAAACCAGAATCCAAACAAGATTGCAGCTTGGGTTAGAGCGGGTTTGGACCAAGAGGTGTGGCGAGACTGTTATTCGCGGGGTGCTTGCATTAACTGCAACGAGTATGACCATCAACAGTTTAGATGCAAGAACGCGAAGGTCTCATAGAAGATACCACCTAAGGGTGGGATTCCCTTCTCCTAGGGTGGGTCCTCTCCGAGCTCCAGCTCGCGAGACACCTAGGGCCAGTAGAAGTTGTAACTGCTTTTAGTCGTGTTGAAGCGGGTGATGTACCCTCCCCGTTTCAAGAGTAGGCCGAAGCTATTGACTCCTTAGTCACTGCGCAGACGCATACCCAACGATACTCTACTTGTTGGATGTGTCTGCGACCTTAGAGTACCTACAAAGTGAGTGGTCGGCAAGGGACCCTCGTGAGTCCTGGGTGGCACTAAGTCGAGGGCCTAGAGGGGAGCACTTCATTGTGGAAGTTGGTGTAGGTGGCCGTAAGTGCGATGCCTTCATAGACATCGGCTCCACGCAGAACTTTATCAGTCGCGACTGCGTTGATAGGTTGCGCTTACATGACCGGGTGCAGCGCCTTAGTAGACCGGTAACATCTGCTTTGGCCAACAAAGAGCGCATGTTGGTGGAGAACGACGTTAAGGATGTAGCCTGCATTTCTCCTATGCAGGAGGGGGACTTGATCATAAGATTTCGTTCGTAGGTAGCGGTGACCTACCATTTGACATGTTGTTAGGTATGTAATACTTTAAGGTTGCCGAACCTTAGTTTGACTGGGACAAGAAATTGTTGAAGCATGAGCTGCCTAATGGGAGGACCGTTAGACTAGAAGCTTAATTAACTCCTACGGGTGTTTGTGCACATCGAACTTCTATAATTACTATAAATAGAACCAAGAGGAGGGTATGTACATGATCTTTGTCTCTGAGAAAGGGGAGGCCTTAAAATCACCACGGAGATCGAGAGTATCATTGCCAAGTACCCTGATCTGTTTGAGGAGCCCACAAGCGTCATAGATAGGGAGGTTGTCCATGCCATAGAGATCATCCCTGGGAGCAAAATACCCAAAGGGAGAACGATGGTTCATGCCGAGTTGGACAAGCTCCGGCACCAACCGAAAGAGCTCATAGAAAAGGGTTGGATACGACCTAACATCTCCCCCTTCGGCTCACCATTCCTATTCGTACCTAAGAAGGGGGGATGACTAAAGATGTGCATTGATTATACGGGCCTCAATGTCGTCACCGTTAAGAACGCAGAGCCCCCACTGCACACCGATGACCTATTGGAAGGGTGCAAGGATATAAGTCCTTTACCAAGATAGACTTGAAGTTCGGTTACCATCAAATTGCCATTCGACCAGACGACCAGCACAAAACCGCATTTAAGACTAGGTATGGTCTGTACGAGTTTGTGGTGATGCCTTTCGGGGAAGTTTCGGCCTTTGCAATGCGCCGAGTACTTTCGAGCAGGTCATGAATAGGATTTTCCATAACTACTTGGATAAGTTTATTGTTGTGTACCTCAACGACATTTGTATCTTTAGTAGGACTGTCGAAGAGCATGCTGAACATGTAGATGAAGTGTTTTTTTTCCTCCAACAACGCAAGTATAAGAAATGCGAGTTTGGTCGCACCAAAATCTTGTACTTGGGTCATGAAGTATACGCGGAAGGGATTAGGCCTCAGGATGCGAAGGTGGCTAGCATTAGAGACTGGCCACGACCCCAGTTTGTAACTGAGGTCAGATCGTTCTGGGGGATGTGTGGTTATTACCGCAATTTTGTACAGAACTATAGCACGATAGCATCTCCCTTGACGGACCTAACGCGTCTTGACACTCTATGGGAATGGACAAACGAATGTGAGGCTTCTTTCAAGAGATTGAAACATGCCCTTACACATCATGAGGTTCTCATGGTCCCCGATCCTCGAAGGCCATTTGTAGTGACCACTGACGCAAGCCAATATGGCATTGGCGCAATGCTGGCGCAACAGGAAGGGAAGAAGTTAAGGCCGATCGAGTACATGAGCGAGAATATGCCATCAAAGAAGTTGGCGAAGTCCACCTACGAAAGAGAACTCTATGCCCTCTATAAGGCACTTGTCCATTGGAGGCACTATCTGTTGGGAAGGTTTTTCTACTTGAGGACCGACCATCAAACACTTAAGTGGATCAGGACACAACCTGTTCTCTCCGATGCACTCAAATGTTGGATTGAAGTCATAGATCAATACGACTTCAAGCTTGACTATGTGAAAGGAGAGTATAACAAGGTTGTTGATGCTCTATCACGTAGCGCAAACTACCTGGGTGGGCTGATCACTGAGTTTGGCTTATCCGATGATGTATCTCGATCCTTGGTGGAAGCCTACAAGGAAGGCCCTGTCACGATGGACATCATTCGCACACTTGAGGCCAAAGACAAGGCCATAACTGATGAGTTTTTGATGGTGGATGGATTGCTCTTTCTTGAGAAGGAGGGATTCAAAAGATTAGTCTTTCCATCTAGAGAGAATTTGCGTAGTTTATTTTTAGGTGAGTACCATGACGCGACAAGACGTTTCGGCTACAAAAAGACTAGTGTGAACTTGGTACAACGATTCTAGTGGCCTAACATGTTTGACGATGTGAAGACCTACATTCAGACTTCAAGTTGCCAAGTCTGTCAGCGGGACAATCCGCGGACTCAAGCTCCGCTTGGGTTATTAAAGGGGATTTAAAGCCTCTACCCATTCCTGTTGGTCCGGGACAGAGTGTTTCCATGGACTTCGTGGATACGTTCGTGACTAGCAAGAGTGGCAAGAGACATATCTTCATCATAGTTGATACGTTTACTAAGTACGCTAAACTAATTGTCATGCCGAAGACTGCCAAGATTGAGGACATCATCAAGTTATTCATGGATACGTGACTTTGGACTGCCAAAGACTATTGTTAGTGATAGAGATGTCCAATTCATCAGCGAGATGTGGAAGACGGCCGCTGAACAGAGGGGCAGCCAGCTCCAAATGACTTTTGGGAATCATTCCGAAGCCAATGGGCAGGCTGAACATATGAATCGAGTGGTGCAGGCATTACATTAAGCCCAACCAGAAAGACTGGGATGAGAAATTACCTCTCATCACCAGTCTGTACAACAACGTTGTACATAGCACCACAAATGTCATCCCTAATCAGCTGCATTTGGGGTGGAAGCCTAGATCTGCTCTAGACTTCCTCCTACCCGAAAACCGAACTGTTGCAACCACTGAAACCATAGATTACGGTGTCTAGTACGAGAAGTTGTTGCAGCAGACTATTGAACACATCAAGAAATCTCAAGAAGCAATGATTGCTTATGAAAACAAGTATTGTCGACAGTCCACATTTCAGGTAGGGGAACGTGTCTGGGTCAAGGCTAGTGAGTTGGGACAGGAGTTCGGCATCTCTAGAAAACTAATGCCTCAGTACTTCGGTCCCAGGGAGGTCATGGATGTTGTGCGTAGTGATTTGGGTGGTCCCTCGCACGTAATTCGTATCCCTGGTCACCTATGCACTTACCCTAAGCTTGCACCTTTCGCTGAGACTGAACAATTCCCATCAAGGAGATCTATGCTGCCCCCAACCATGGATGGTCACGTGGACGTCAATCATATCCTGGAGCACAGAGACATGCCTGTTCTCAAGCCAGCTGGCAGAGGTAGACTGCCTAAACCTGTGAGAGAGCACAGAGTTCCGTTCAGGCATCATACTGATCCTAAAGAAGATTGATGGTTAACAAGGGAGGAACTTGTGAAGACAGCTCCTCAGATCGTGGCTGAATATGAATGCAGACTGAACGGGAAGGCACCAGCTTGAAGCATCTCAACGGACTTTCGAAGCCAAGGGGGATGAAATGCGAGGAATAAGCCCTTGCAGGGCCCTTATCAGACATGCACATGTTCTGGGCAGAGGCCCTCAGCAAGCCCAGTGCCCGCCCTAAGTGAAGGTGGGCCTGAATATTCATTAGAGGCCAAAACTCGACATTTTCCATATGTGGGTACTCAGGCTGTTGCAGCACGCCAGTTGGTTGAATGGAAGCGTGAGCCTCCCTAAGCTGCGCCGTACAGTTTGGCCCAGGCCCTGGTAGTTGCGACTGGGCACATACACACAATGCAGGGCCAATACATCACAAAGTGGCTACGGGCCCAGGCACTGGTAGTTGCGACTGGGCACATACACACAGTGCAGGGCCAATACATCACAAAGTGGCTACGGGCCTACGCAAAAGCAGCATCGTCGGCGTACATACCCCGGGTCCTGTGCAGATACAGAAAACTGACGAAGTGTGGAAATGTGGGGTGTGCCCAACTGTACGAGGCCCAGGCCCTCAACTGCAAGGCTGGGTCTGGGCGCAGGCACCAGGGCCAGACCGGAAGCTACTGGATGCTTCTTGGCCAGGCCCGCACACGGCCGACCACGGGCTGCCACCTCCATATACGAAGAGAGGCAGGCAGGGTCTGGCATTCTGGCCCACACAGGCATTGCGGTCACGCTGCTGCGTTGCTGTGCGACAGGCTGCGTGCTCGGTTAGCGGCCAGCGCGCGTGTGGGCGCTTGTGAGGTGAAGAGGGGTGCTGCTGGGCAGCAGGGCGCTAGGGGGTAAGAGGGCGATCGGCGGTCTTCAGGAAGGAGGCGAGTGTGGGTGGACAGGGTCTGACGAGGGAAAACGAGATACATACCTGGTACATGAGAGAGGTCGGCTATGGTGTTGACGTCATGTACATTAGTCTTCAAGAGTCGAAGTGAGCCTGTTGCATGAATGCTGATGTAGGTAGGATAGGCAAGTAGTGTTGACTGGGCGCTGGGCGCCAGACAGAAAGGAGCGACATTGGATATTGTGTTGGTGTGGCCTGAGGGCTTGAACATTGGCTCATGACTTCTGAACCATTGTATTGCTCTTATGTGGATGGAATCTCGGTGCATTTTTGCTCTCTGCTTGTACACGACTAGTTGGACATCTGTGTGCTTTCGCGACTTCGCTTTCTGTATTATCGTTCTCACTCATATTCCTTGCACTATATTTTTATTTTAAACGTTTTAATATGATTTTATGTATTTTTTTGTATTTGTTTAAACCATTTTTATTAAATTGTGTGTCTGTTAGAGCATTATTATCCAATATATATAGCTCGCTGAATCTGGTTCTCATCCCAACCATGTGCATCCTCGTGTTGTCCTTTCCGCCATAGGTAGCAGGACCTGGTCCGGTTGGTGGCCGTTTGACGAATGAGAGGTCATTCATATCCACCTCAGCACCCTGGCCGTGGCACTCCCACGTGGCAATTGGATAATGTTTCTATGTGGCAATTGGAGAATGTTCCTACGTGGCAATCGGATAACATTTGGCCGACTTGGCAATCGTTAGTACAACGTCGACCATCCGACGGGGGCAATTTACCGAGATGTCGACTCAACTTACTGAGATGCTGACAGCGGCAGTAACTGTTACAGTGGCGATGTCATCGACTCAGGGCCAGCTAGCCTTATGGAGAGGCCATGCACGAGATTAAACCAGAAAAGACCGAGGGTAAGGATAATTGGCAATAATCACTCCTCCCTGTTGGGATCGGCGGCCTCAAAAAAGAGCTATCGCAGGAAAGGAGGTGCAACTCGGATCCGCCGCCGACAGTCACGAGTAAAACGCTCACACACCTGTTTATCTTGATGGCGTGTCCCCACCCCTCCTCCTCTTCCTCCTCCTCGTCCTCATGGTTCTCCTCCTCCAAAGCTGTGGTGATCTTCCTAGCAATGCTGGCTGCACTGATGCTATGCACGGCAGTTGGTGGAGCATCCGCGGGTCCGGGCCCCGAGGAGGACCATGTCCGGGACTCTTCCCAGTCCAACCGCCCGTGTGCACGGTCTGCAGGGCTGGCAGCGCGGAAGGTAATGTCATTCGATGCAAGGGGGGAGGAGGAGAGGGAGGGGCAGGAGGAGGAGGAGGAGGAGGAGGAGGAGGAGGAGGAGGAGGAGATGGACGGCACGAGAAGGGACGTGTTGGAGTCGGGTATTGGCATTTTTCCGGAGGCCAATCATGATAACCAGTCTGAAGGGAGGAGGACGAATAGGAGGATAGAACAGGAAGTTCCAGCAGCTCTGTACCCATGGCTTCAATTCAACAAATCGCTGCTCACTCTACACGGCAATGTATTACCGGATATTACGGCGAATAATTCTTTGGATTATCAAAGACGTTATATTCATGCTCTCATCCTCTCTCAAGATGGAAGCACCCTCTACTTCGCGCACGACAAGTATGATACCGACAGCCAGATCGGGAAAGCCGTCCGATTGCCTAATCCATCATCTTTACCACCATCTGCAACTTCATCTCAATCACAAACATCACCACAGAGTCTGTTGTACGAAGTGTCCAATATCCTCAAAAAGGCTATCGACATCACAGGCAGCAGCAGGGCCAATCGTGTCACAGGCCTGGAGATTCTGGAAGATAATGTTACGCTTCTCGTTGGATACGAGGAGACACAGGAGATCCACCAAGTATGGGTGGAGAATGGGAGAGAGGAGGTGTTCATTGCTGGTCCATTAGCAGCTAAATACGGCATGGCCAGGCATCCAAAAGAGCTGTGGCTATTTGTGAGTTCACCTCCACAGATTCAGAAGGTGCCGCTTAAACAAGGGGCTCCCATCAAGTCAATTATACTGCTAGCTGGTAATCATGAGCCTGCGAGTATCCCCGAAAACATGGATGGCACAGGCAGCTCTGCTCGATTTGGGTCGGGGGGCCCAAGGATTGTCTCCCGATCTGTCTCAAGAGACGGTGCCTTACTCTACGTTGGCGACCGGGGCTTTTTGCTCGTGAGGCGAGTGCACACCGCCACAGGAGTGACAGAAACTCTCAGTTTTGCTAACGGAACACATGTGGCTATGCCCTTCGGTCCGTTAGCTGCCGTTATAACTTCGGATGATTGCAACCTTTTCGTAACGGGATGGCCAGACACCAAGCCCCCCACGGGACAGCCATCAGTGGTCCGATGGGTGGCCCTCGACGCCCCACATGGCAACGTCTCCTGGACCAAAGACATCGTCCTCTTCAACCGCACCCCTCCCTCCGCCTTGGACAAACAGGACTGGACAGGGGTAAACGAACCATCGCGTCTGTTGCTTAGTCACAATGATGCAGATTTGTATGTCGGAACGAGTAATGGGGAGATATTCCACTTCGCCATTAACCGCAGTGCTCTGCACAAATGTGGTTCCATTGATCCTGCAAACTCTCCAGGGTTCGGTCCCCTTCCACGGTACGATCCTCCTACAGTACCACCTCCCTCCTCGTCCTCCCGCCTCTCATCCTCATCTGATGGAATTTCCTTTCTCAAATTGACTATCGTTTTGTGCGTCATAACCGTGGCTCTCCTAGGGGTCTGGATAACGCTCGTCCTGTGGTGGACCAGAAGACTGTGCTTTCGCCCGGAGAAGGACTACGCGATTGCTGCTTCTGCAGCTCATCAGCCCAAGACACAGCAGCAGCGATGGCTGTGTTCGTGCATATTCTTTGGCCATCCGAATACTCTCTCTCCGGGAGATAAAGCCTGCAGCAGCGGTGATTTCAAAACCACAGCCACGACGACGACGACGATGACATCTCTCTCCCTCCTCCATGGCGATGGCGATCAATTGGAGTTCGCTGCCATCTCGCTCGAGCTTGACCATCTTGATGCCCCTCGACCGATCCCCTTCACAGATCTACGGGAGGCGACGGATGGCTTTAGCGATAGGCACAAGGTGGTGGGAGCAAGGGGCGGATTTGGTGACCTGTACCGGGCAACCATGAGAGTAGGAGGTGAAAGGCAGGAGATGACTGACGTGGCGCTGAAGCTGATGAGGGGCGGACTTGACGAACTGAAACGAAAGCAGTTCCTCTCCGAAGTGACCACTTTCAGCCGAGCTCGCCATGTCCATCTCTGCAAGCTTCTCGGCTACTGTGTGGAGCGAAACATGGTTGTCCTTGTCTATCCCTTCATCTCGGGTGGCAGTTTACATGATCGTCTGCACCCTCGTCCTCGCCCCTCTGCCCAGGCCCTGCCTTCTCCTACCACAGGACCATCTCTTCCTCCTCCTCCTCCTCCTACTCCCTTAGGTTGGAGGTCGCGACTGTCAGTTGCACTGCAGATCGGGACTGCATTAAGGTATCTCCACGAGGAGTTAGAGCCCCCGCTCTTGCATCGGGACGTCAAGAGCAGCAATGTCCTTGTCGACGGCTCCGGAGAGCAGGTCAAGGCCTATCTGACCGACTTTGGCCTCGCTAGGCTTGGTAATCCGAGCTCAGGCTTGGAAAGAGGTCGGGAAACTGTGCAGACAGCTTTTCGAGCCGGCACGATTGGGTATATGGCTCCCGAGTATGCCATTGGATTGAAACTTACCGCCAAGAATGACGTGTATGCCTTCGGTGTGATTCTGCTGGAGATGGTTACTGGGAAGAGTGCTCTCTTCTGGAGGACTAATGGAGATCAGCCCGAGATGGACGCTCTAGATATGTATGATGTGACCCTGAGTGACAGCGAGACCGATTGCGGTCATCACCCCATTGTGCTTGTGCTTTGGGCCCGGAAGACGTTCAAGAAAGTGCCACACTGGGACTATCAGCTGCTTAGCAAGATGGTGGACCCGCACCTTGTTCAGTCCTTCGAAGTCCCTGGAGGGAGCGAATGGGAGAGGGAGACGCTGTGTGCAATTGCCAAGTTGTCGCAGGAGTGCACTGATGTGGAGGCAAGTAAGAGGCCCATGATGGGTGTGGTTGTGGAGAGGATCAAGGCAATCGTACAAGAGCAGGGAAGAACATAAGGGAATGGGAGAAGTGGAGGAGGGGTGTTGTTGCTGAACGAGTAGAGAACAGGTAGGCAAGGGGGGTTGCGCCTGAGACGCGTTTTTGGTCGTCAACTTTTGGCTAGTCAACATTCTTCTTCCTCATTCCCATGTATATATTAGCAGGTTGCAGGGGGACATACTAACTAAGTTCGGGCAGGGCAGAACAGGGCCAGCGACGGAAACCTGGTGCTTCCTCCTTTTTATCCTTCTTCTTACTGCTCTCCCTCCTCGTCTATCCTTGTCGTATACTGTGCTGCTCCTGTGCTCTTTGCCCATCTGCTCCCTCTCCTGCTTTCCTCCCCTCCCGGTCCTCCCGGTTCTCTTCCTCCCCTCCCCCTCCCCGTCTTCCTCCTCCCCTCCTTCACCTCTCTTCTTCTTCTTCTTCTTCTTCTTCTTCTTCTTCTTCTTCTTCTCCTTCTTCTTCTTCTTCTTCTTCTTCTTCTTCTTCTTCTTCTTTTCCTCCCTCGTTTCCCTCTCTTTTCCTTTTCCTGTCTCCATCTCTGGTCTCCTGCTGCCTATGCTTTGGAACGGGTGGATGGGACACTTGTTAGCAGAGCGGTGAGTCCCAACAGCCTCTCCTTTTCCTCATTCTCTTCACTTCTACATGTTCCTTTTCTATCTGCATGCACGATTACCTGCTAGACGAGGTAGTGCTTTCGGTTGGCGGCTTTAACTCTGAAGGTCTGAACACATGCACTGTCATTCTGCAGACCCTCCAACTACAGCTGGCCTTTTTTTTTCCCTTTTTTTTTGGCATAAAAGACGATTGTGATGGCCTTGAGGCGCTCTCTCAAAGTAGTTGTCAATTGTATTTATATATTTATGTATCCAATCATTCGAATCTCCAGCAAACTCATCTCAGCCATGGATTCTTTCCGTCATCTCCATAGTGTGCACACCAGCACACATGCATCAGAGCTTGTACATCACCCGATCTTGACAATCTTGAAATATCTCCATCTTTGGACGTTGATCTAGCGATTTGAAATCCCATCTTCAGACTGATCAGTGATCCCAGTTTTCTTTTTTTTATATAAATAATGGTTAATGACTCCCGTGTTTACAGGTTGATTGCAGCTGGTAGCACTTTGTTCCTGGTATGGATCTGATAAGGATAACTGGAGTTACTGCACTGGCTGTAGCTAGTTAATAGCCGCCGTGATGGAACTGATAAGTTAACTGCAGTTACTGCACTGGCTGTAGGTAGTTAATAGCCGCCCTGATGGAACTGATAAGTTAACTGCAGTTACTGTGCTGGCTGTAGTTAGTAAATAGCCATCCTGATGGAACTGGTACGTTAACTGCAGTTATTGTGCTGGCTGTAGTTAGTCAATAGCCGCCCTGATGGAACTTAGAAGTTAACTGCAGTTACTGTGGTGAGTCTGGTGACTGTAGTTAGCTTCTAGCTGCCAATGGAACTGCAGTGATAAGTTAACTGCAGTTACTGTGCTGGCTGTAGTTAGTTAATAGCCGCCCTGATGGAACTTATAAGTTAACTGCAGTTACTGTGCTGGCTGCAGTAAGTCAATAGCCGCCGATGGAACTGATAAGTTAACCGCAGTTGGTGTGGTGACTGTAGTTACCTAATAGCCACCGATGGACCTGATATGTTAAAGCACCAGCACACCACATATCGGCCAACGGTGTCAGCACGAAACCCACACGCAGACAATTTTTTTTTTCAACGGCGGGCCTGGCCGCGCGGCACCTCCGAGTTTTGCTTGTGGGCGACAAAAACTTTATGCAAGGCCGGGGCCGTGAACTAGCGGTTTAAAGCACCAGTTCATCGGCACCTGGGTTGCGGGCCTGACACCTCAAATTATGGACGCGCGGAACGAAAATGCAACCACAATCAAGTGGTTTAAGTGCATTTACTGCACTGGCTGTAGGGTAAGGTGATAGCTGCCAAAGTTCTATAAATAGGCGTCGAGAATGTACTGCAGTTAGTGCTCTGAGGATTACTTAGAATGTACTCGAACTTAGGACTTTCAACTTTGCCGAGACGTATTACGGCCGACCCCGGGTGTATCTGGCCACAATCAAGTCCAAGAGCTGAGTATAAAACATCCTAGTGTGAATATGCCCTTATATGGGAGCTCAAGCATGGATTATCTATGCCTCTTTGGAGTGTGATAGATACTTCCCTCTTCCTATTGATTGATCATACTGTTTTGAAAACTTCCCTCTTCCTATTGGTTGATCATACTATTTTGAAAACTAAGTCTTAAAATATTAACCATCGTAACCGGCCTGACGTCTGGACCGGGTTCCCGACAGTCCGGAACAACATGTCCAGGTCCGGGGTTCGGTCCGTGATGTCTGGAGGGAGGCCCGAAGGGAAAAAAAAAAAAAAAAAACAAGGGGGCGGCTCAGGACGTTTTTCGGGTCCCGGTGGGGGGTTGCCCCCTGAAAAATAACGGGGCGAATTTTCGGTGTCGTTTCGCCCCACCTGACAGGGCCTAGAGGCCCGGACACAAGACATGTACTGAGGTTTCCACTTGACATGTACTGCAAGAAGTTAATCAAACTTTTTAATTTTTTTTTTCACTGTTGCTTTAGTCTTGTGCCCGCTTTGCGCTGTTTGCAACTCTGCATGTCTGCTAGTTGAATGTGCTTGTTGATTTGCTGCAAGACAGGTGCTCTGGTGCCTGAACTACGAAGTGCAAACCAGGTGAGTGCCTGCCAACACCCCTCCCCTCCCCCACCCCCTCCATTTTTATTTTATTTTTTTGTTGGTCCGGACATTTTTCACCCCCTGACACCGGTCCTGACTGTCCCGGTCCGGTGGTGTCCGGATCGCGGGACAGTCCGGACCTGTCCAGACACTTGTCTGGAATATAGTCCGGAAATTTCCGGTGTCCGGGTCCACGGTTTTTGTTCTGGACATTTTTCACCCCCTGCCACGGGTTCTGACTGTCCGGGTCCGGTGATGTCCGGGTGTCCAGGTGTCCGGATCGCGGGACAGTCCGGACCTGTCCAGACACTCATCTGGAATACAGTACAGAAGTGTCCGGTGTCCGGGTCCACGGTTTTTGCTCTGGACATTTTTCACCCCCTGACACCGGTCCTGACTGTCCGGGTCCAGTGATGTTCGGGTGTCCGGTGGTGTCCGGATCGCGGGACAGTCCGGAACTGTCCAGACACTCGTCTGGAATACAGTCCGGAAGTGTCCGGTGTCCGGGTCCACCGTTACCATTACACCTGGATACAGAGTTCTGGAAGCTTTATCCAGTTTCACTTACAGGCCTCTGCCTGCGGGACTTACCTTCTAGACCCACGCAGCTTGATGGCTGCTTTGCTGGAAAACGGGTCTAGCGTCCCTGGTTCAACATTGAAGAGGTCTGATTATGGACATACAACCATGGGCTAGAGGCTGGCAGAGAGACTGGCAGAGAGACCTAAGACCTGCCTCTTCGGTTCACTGGGAGGGAACCATCAGATACCTCCTGAAAACCTAGCCTGCCAACTCTCTGCAGCTACAAAGCCTATAAGAAGACCAGATATCATTCCATGATGTACATCTCTCAATCCCTGGCCAGTAAACAGCCTAGACTCTGCCCCGTAATCCTTGTCCTTTGCTCCTTACCTATGTATCCTCTGCGGCTGCAGCCGTGGGGTCAAGCTCAGCCCACGGGCTCGACCGTGGATTTTGAGGAATTTTCCTCGAAATAATAATAATAATAATAAATGGGGATGTGGGGTTTTCAAAACCTTACAACCCCATTTTTTTTCATTTCCAAAAACGTTAATTTTCGGTGATCAAAAAATTAAAAAACAAAAGGGATAATTTGCAAAATACCCCCCTAAGTTGAGATATATGCCAAAATGCCCCTGAAAGATGTGGGTAGAGCGGAATGCCCGTTTGGGCCTCTCTCTCTGCCTACGGTTTACCGGGCAGTTCTGTGTGTGACGATATATATATAATATACAATATATATATATATATCCTCAAATAGAACTGCCCGGTAAACCGTAGGCAGAGAGGGAGAAGAGGACAACAAACGAGGGGCTGTGACAAATATATATATATATATTACTAGGCTACCAGCCGGGCCGCCCGGGTCCCGGGTGGCCAGCCCGTGCAAGGTCCCAGCAAAAAAAAAAAAAAAAAAACAATCTAAAAATTCTGAAAAAACACTATGTTATGCAGAGAAATAGACTGAACAACTTTTGCCTCAGGGTCACATCAAAATTCTTCACCAAATTTAAAATAAAAAATAAAATTCAAAACTATTTTATTCTTTTTTATTTTTTTAATTATTTTGTCCCGGCCGGGCAATTGATCCCGGGCCACTCTGGTAGCCTATAATATATATATATATATACAGAGTTGCCAGGCCGAACGTACGGAGGCCCCTAAGCTGACCCCCGAACGTTCGGGTGTTCGGGTCCCCGTACGGGGCCCGAACTCGAAGGGGTTCGGACCCCGCAAAAAATTATTTTGGTACCTAAACATTATTATTGTTTTCTGATTTTTTTTTTGTGAGTTCTCTGTTATGTAGGCTACCTGTCTCTCAATTTTGAAGTCATTCTGTGGAGCCAAACAATAATGAAAAATCGGCAAAGATGGTGGTGTCAAAACTTGCTTTCCCACTTACTAATTTGTTTTTTTCATGGCTACGCGATCCGGACGTCCGGACTGCCGTCCGGACGGTCTGGATTCAGTCCGGAATCCAGACGTCCGGTCTGGAAGGTCCGGATCTGGCAAATTTCAAAAAAAAAAAAACAAAAAAAAAACGGTCCAGGACCCTTCCCCATTGAGGAGCCAAGCCCCCGAAATTGTTTTGGGGGGTTTTCAGGCCCGTTTATGCTTTTTTGGGGAGTCCGGACATGTTCTCTCTCTATAGTAATTTATTAGACAACCCCAATTTTTTAATTATTAATAAACCATTACCTTTTATTAGTTTTTAAAGTCTTTTTTTAAGCTTTTTATAGTTTTCGACTTTTAACTCAAGTTTGGTTAGGAATTCTGACATGACTCTGAGGCAAAAGTGGTTTGCATTGTTATTCTGCATAACATACTTTTTTTTCAGATTTTTTTATTTTTATTTTTTTTAATCGTCCGGATATTTCCGGACCTGTCCAGACTTCCGCATCCTCCGGATCCCCCCATGTCCGGAGGCCCGGAAATGTTCGGAATTCCGGACGTCCGGAAACTACCAGACGCGGGTCCGGTTCCATGTCCGGAAATGTCCGGGTCCGGGTCCGGCTTAGCCATGGTTTTTTTTCTCTTTTCACTTTTTGTTTTCCCTTCATTTCCGGGCCTGAAAAAAATTATTATTCTTTCAAACTTTATTTGTAAGTTCTCTATTACGTAAGATACATATGTATAAAATTTCATGGCATTTGACAAAGCCAAAACAAAATGAAAAATCGCCAAAGATGGCGGTGTCAAAAACTTGCTTGCCCACGCAATAATTTCGTTCGCGTTTTATTTTTTCTTATTTTCATTAATATTATTTATTTTTCGTATTTGATTTTTATTTCAAATTTGGTAAGGAATTTGGTACGGTTGAGGCAAATGTTGTTCAGTTTATTTTTCTGCATGACATAGTTTTTTTTCAGATTTTTCGGAAACGTT
>BFEA01000424.1:905232-918226 GCA_003427395.1 Chara braunii | reverse complement strand
TTTTTTTTTTTTTTTTTTTTTTTTTGTCTGCGTTCGGTCGAACGGCCGAACACGTCGAGAGGGGGTGTCGAACGTCAGGGCATTCGGATTCGGGCGTTCGGCCCGTCCCGAATACCGACAACGGTCGAACTCCAGAACCTGAACCTGCCGAACGTTCGCCCCCGCCCCTCTTTAGGGATGCGTTCGGTCGACCTAATCGAACCCAGATCTCAAAAAAAAAAATTAAAAAAATCCAGACATTCAAATCAATAAGAAAAATATTAAATGTTATGCAGGAATATAAGGCAAACAACATTTTCCTATGCGTTACATCCGAATAACTTATGAAATGTGCAATGAAAATAAAATATGAAAAATAAATAATAATAAGGGGGAAGAAAATGAAAAGAGATTTATGATTCGTGAGTCGCCAAACACGTTTTCCATACTGCCATCTTTGCCGATTTTTCATTTTTTCTTGGGACAATGAAATTTCCTGAAAATTTGCAGATTTGTATTTCACATCAGACTAACCATTGTTCGGTACGGGCTGAACGCTCGAACCCAAATGTCCGAACCTATGGGACCCCTTGGGAATGCGTTCGGCCATTCAAGCTGAATGGAGAAAAAAAAAAAAAAAAAAAAAAAAATCTCAAAAAACTGTAAAAATGAAACAATGTTATGAACAACAATAAAATAAACAACATTTGGCATAGCATTATATCAAAATCCCTTACCACATTTGAAATAAAAATAAAATACACTAAATAAAACTAATCATGACAATAAAAAAAACTGTAAAAAAACTTAAAAAGTTTGAGTGAGCGAGCACATTGTCTTCACCATCATCCTTGACGATTTTTTAGTTTTTTTTTTTAACAACCAAATGCCCTGAAAATTTAGAGATGTGTACTTCACATAATAAAAAAATCGTTTAAAAAGTTAAAAAAAATAATATAATTGTTGAGGCCTCACGAGAAAGTGAAAACAAAAAGTAAAAAATGAAAAAGAAAACAAAATAGTGAGTGGGCGAGCACGTTTTGACATCTTCATCCTTGGTGATTTTTTTAATTTTTTTTTGGCTTAGCAAAATGACTCCAAAATTTACAGTCATGTACCTCACATCATAGAGAACTCACAAAAAAACGTTTAGAAAAAAAAACATATTTTTAGGGTCCGAAATAAGTTTTGGTGAGGGCTAAACGCCCTCGGGTTCGGACCGTGAACGGGACCCCGAACGCCCTAACGTATGGAGGTCGGCCCAGGGACGTCTGTACGTATGGGCTGGTCACCTTGTACAGGGTCCCCAGACCGAACGTACGAAGACCGCTTAGTTGATCCCCGAATGTACGCAGCCATCGTCCTGAGGAGGTGGAAGGCCATCTTTTGGTTTTTCCCTAACGTGTTGGTCATTTGCATGGACTTTGCGACCAACTATCTATCGGCCGCTAAGCTCCTTGCAAAGGACTGACATCCCGAGCTATAATGTATCATTATGCTTCCATGCTCGATCCATGTATGCAACTTGATTTTGTCTATTGTGGGGATATGTGTGACTTTGGTGAAGGATATCATTGTGCGAGATAGTGCTTTGGTGCAATTTATTAATTACAATTGCATGGTGCCGCTTTTCACATTTTCAGGTCGAAGAGTCGCCGCAGATCGCTCGTGCACCCCATGAAGACAAGATTCACCTCTGTTTTTTTCTTGTTCCTGTGTTTGCTCGTCAGACGGAATGCCTTGGAGAACATGCTTCATGACGACACATAGTATAGGATCCCATTGAAGTTGAGGTAGCGTGCACGGACTCTGTGGGTTTGACAAGTGATCGGTTGCGTCCACTTTTGGCACAATGTGGGATACGCTATCAACATCACGACCTCTATCCACCAATTATTGAGGAGATTGGACATTGGGCGGGATAATCATGGCTATGATGTACTAGTAGTCTCTTTTGTTGGTGCGTCATGTGTTGAGGCCGACGTGCCGTCTCACATGCGGGATTTGTGCATGGAGGCGGTGCAGATCTGTAGGATGCATATGCTTGAGTCTACACATGTGGTGGTGCATCTGCTCAACCCCACCCGATGTTCCCTCCGTTACTAAGATGTTGCCTACAGGACTGCAAAAGACCTGGAGGTGGTTTTTTAATGTGATGCGTTCCTCTTAGCGAAAACCTATGTGTCCGAAAAGGGATTCAACGGGGTTTTCCCGTTGAACGGACCAACGGCCGTTGAAACCCCGATTTAACGCCGCGTTGAACCGCGTTACAACGGGGACCAACGCGGCCCGCAAATTTTTTTTTTGCGCGAAAAAAGGGCAAAAATGAAAAAAATAAATTACAGGGGTGTAGATTTTTTTACGCTCTACATCCTCATATTTTTTATTTTATTTTTTTAGCACCCAAATGATTTTTTTAAAAATCAAAAACCTTACCCGACTCAAAACACATCGATGTTTTTTGTCTTTTTTTATTGATTGATTGATTGATTGATTGATTGATTGGTGGGGGATAGGTGCCCCCCCCCNCAGCCCCTCGTTTGTTGTCCTCTTCTCTCTCTCTGCCTACGGTTTACCGGGCAGTTCTGTTTGTGACGATATATACATATATATATATATATATATATATATATATATATATATATATATATTGGTTTTTTGTTGGTTGTGTTTCATCTTCCACAATTTGCTGTATTTTTAACATTGTTTCAGATGTTAAAAATACAGCAAATTGTGGAAGATGAAGCACAACCAACCAAAAACCAATATATATATATACAGGGTCACCCGTCACCAGGTCCCTGGGCAGACCTCTGTACGTACGGGCGTTCGGCCCCCGCCAAAAATGATTTCGGGGCCTAAAAATATTTGTTTTTCCTGAATTTTTTGTGTGAGTTCTCTATGGCGTGAGGTACATGCCTATAAATTTTCAAGTCATTTGGATCAGCCACATCAGAATTAAAAATCGCCAACGATAGCGGTGTCAAAAAGTGGTCGCCCACATTTTTTTTCACTTTTTACTTGTTGTTTTCACTTTAGTTCGGGGTCTAAACAATTTTATTATTTTTTGAAACTTTTTTAGTGCACTTTGCATTATGTGGAGTACACATATGTAAATTTTCAGGGCATTTAGCTATGCCCAAAAACAATGAAAAATTGACAAAGATGGCGGTGTTGAAAACGTGCTCGCGCACTCACTAAATTTAATTCTTTTTTCTTTTTTCTTATTTTTATTATTAGTATATGTTTTTCGTATTTTATTTTTATTTCAAATGTGGTAAGGAATTTGGATGTAATGCTCAGACAAATTTTGTTTAATTTATTTTTCTTCATAACATATCTTTTTTTTCAGTTTTTTTTTGTTTTTTTTTTTGTTTTTTCTTTTTTTGGGTCCGCGTTCGGCCCGAACGGCCAAACCCATCCCCGCATCCCCAAGGGGTCCCATACGTTCGGGCGCTCGGCCCGTCCCGAATGCCAGTTAACGTGTATATATATATATATATATATTTTGTTGAAATTACTCCATTCTATTGGTGGGGAGCTGCACCTGCTGGAAAACGGGTCCAGCATCCCTTATATCATGAGCGTACATCAAAAAAATACTGCCAAAGTGTCTTGTGGGAGAACCAAGTCGTCGTTTTCGTCCCACAAGTAAAGAGAAAAAGTTACCCGATTGTTCTCACTGAGTGAAACCCACTTGTATTCTGAGCGAGATCTATCAAGGGAGTATATACTGTTTTTTGGTTGGTTGTGCTTCATCTTCCAGAATTTGCTGTATTTTTAACATTGTTTCAGATGTTTCTGTTGTCTTTTGTGCTTGATGAGAACTCAAAGAACTGCGAGGAATGAGCCCTTGCGGGGCCCCTATCAGACATGTACATGTTCTGGTCATAGGCCCCCAGCAAGCCAAGTGCCCGCCCTAAGTGAAGGCGGGCCTGAATATTCACCAGAGGCCAAAATTCGACATTTTTCATATGCGGGTACTCAGGCTGTTGCAGCCCGCCAGTTGGTTGAGTGGACGCGTGAGCCTCCCTAAGCTGCGTCCTACAGTTGGCCCAGGCCTTGGCAGTTGTGCCTGGGCACATACACACAATGCAGGGCCAATACATCACAAAGTGCGTACAGGCCTACGCAAAAGCAGCTCTGTGGACATACATACCCTGGGTCCTGTTCTAAATGCAGGAAACGGCCCAAGTCTGAAGACTCAGGTCGTGTCCAACTGTAAAGGGCCCAGGACCTCAACTGTAACACTGGGCCTGGGCGCAGGTACTGGGGCCCAACCGGAGGGTAGTGGAAGCTTCCAGCTAGGCCACACGCAGCCAAGCAGAGGCTGCCACTTCCATATAGGAAGGAGGCCAGCCAGGGTCCAGCATTCTGGCCCACGCAGGCAATGCGGTCACGCTGCTGCGCTGCTGCGTTAGAGGTTACGTGCTGCACTGAGGCCAGAGTCCTTGCGGGCGCGTACGTGGTAAAGAGGGGCGCTGCTGGGCAGCGGAGCGCAAGCCGCCATAGCCGGGCTGAAGGATGCTAGGGGGTAAGAGGGCGATAGGTGGTCTTCAGGAAGGAGGCGAGTGTGGCTGGACAGGGTCTGGTGAGGGGAGATGAGATACGTACCTGGTACATGTAAGAGGCCGACTATGGTGTTGATGTCATGTGCATTCGTCTTCGAGAGTCGAAGTGAGCCTATTGTGAGAATGCTGATGTAGGTAGGATAATCAAGTAGTGTAGGCTGGGCGCTGGGCGCCAGACACAGAGGAGTGACTTTGGATACTGTGTTGGTGTGGCCTAAGGGATTGAACATTGGCTCATTACTTCTGTATTGCTCATATTTGGATGGGATCTCGGTGTATGTGTGCTCTCTGCTTGTACACGACTACTTGGGCATCTGTGTGATTTTGCAACTTGGTTTTTTGTATATCGTTCTCACTCATATTCCTTGCAGAATTAAAAAAAGAAAAGGGAAAAAGAGGCATCTTCCACCAGGGCCTGGGCTGGGTTTCGGTGGCGCCTGTGTTGCCGCGCGTTCAGTGAACGTGCATTTTGTGTTCATGTTTTGAATGCGCTTAACGCGCGTTCAATGAACGCGAAGAAACATGTTTGACGCGTTCGCGCAGGCCTCCAAATGTGTCGGGGGAGATGTTTCTGGCACGGGGGTGTGGGATGGAAAAAAAAACGGGGAAAAAAAAGGGAAAAAAAGCAGAAGAAGTCCCACTTCAGCTCTATCCTCCAGATCCTGATGTGCTCCTATATCCGCACAGATCATTTCGCAGAATCTGCGGTAAGGGCGTGGCACGTCCTTGAAGCGCTTTTCTACCCCATGCCACGTGGGGTGTCATCAGAGGGAGGGGCATCTTCCATGGTCTTTGGAAGGCAAGGGGGTGGATGGAGGGGTTCGACAGGGGAGGTCACAAGATGGGGAGGATGTATGGGTTTTGGGATGTGTTGCGAGGGAGGAGGAGGAGGGGAGGGGGGAAGAGAATTCATGCGGAGGTGGGCTAGGAAGGGAGTAAATGAAGTAGAGAAACGGTAGAAAGGAAAAGATGAAAAGAAACGCTAAAAAAACACACGAAGATGCTTCCGCCACCGTCCTGGATTCCATCATCCTCCCACTCTCATTCCTAAGCCACTTGATTAGTAAGCGGGCCAGTGAGCAGCGCCTAACACGTAGAAGAGGCAGCAGCTGCTCGCGAGGAATAGTGAAATGAATCAGATGGTGCTTCCAACCAGGATTGCAAAGTGCTTAGAAAGCGTCTAGTGCTGTTGTGAGTGGGAATAGGCAAGGCACAATAGGTTTGGCGGGGCAGCAAGCGGCGGACTGCATGACGCTCGGCTGAGATGCGGCCAGGCATAGGACCTGCGAAGGATACACCGGGAGGGTGTTCACGCCAAGAGCGTTACCACTTCTTCCACTTCCTGCTGCTCCTGCTGGTCCCAATCGGCGACGAAGTCCATATTGCGTGTAGTCACACCAATACCCCGAAAAGCTAAAACTGGAACGCACTGTGCCCCAGCTGTTGTCAAACCCTAGTTGTCACACAGTGGTCCGATGAATAGTATGCTATGAACCTGGCTCTAATATAGTCGCCTTTATGTTCTAACAATTGGCATCGGACGGAATCAAACCCCGTTCCACCCGTTGAATAGCTCCCAGAGCCCCCGTCGAATCTAGTTTAATGGGAAAACGGGGGTCTCCTGTTGAACTAGGAAAAACGGATTGGGGGATTTGGGTCTCGTACATGTGCCCATACGCGCCCAAACACTAAAACCAGAAAAAATAAAAATAAAAAAATAACCACCCCCCTTACGAGTCCCCAAACCTACCCGGAAGCCCTGTAAACCACTACGAGCCCCAAATCCCCTCTCCTCCGCCTGCCCCATCCTGCCGTCCCCAAACCTACACGAAAGTGTGTGTGTTTGTAAGTGTGTGTGTGTGAGTGCACGTGGTTAAAGGTGTGTGTGTGTGTGTGTGTGTGTGTGTGTGTGCGTGTGTGTGTGTGTGTGTGTGTGTTTGTGTGTGTGTGTTATGTGTTTGTGTGCTTGTCTTTATGTGTCTGTGTGCATGTTTTTTTTTCTTTTTTTGATTTTTTGTTTTTGATTTTTTTTTAAAATATATTGAAGTAAAAAAAAAAAAAATTGTGGTACATCTTTGAAAGATCGACAACCTTATATTTTTTATTTGTCTATCTGATTTTGTTTTAGCCCTAAACAAATCTTTGTGGAATGGTGAAAAGAAATAAAAAAGTTAAAAAACACTCATTTCATTTTTTTTCCCTCATTGTGTTTATGTTTTTGATTTTTTTTTAAATATAGTTAAAGCTAAAAAAAAACAAAATAAAAATATGGGGTTGTAGACCTTAGACCACCACTACCCCCGCCGTCATAAATTAGGGGGGACCAGTAGCAGAGGTCCATAAGGGATGGACTTGCGGCCACGAAGTGGGAGACTGAAGCTTGAGTGAGAAACCAAACAAAAACACAAAACACATGAAAAGAAACATGCACAGACCCAGAGTTGTCGTTTTTTTGTCTTTTGTTTTCGAGCTCGCAACGAAGTTGCCTTGACTGGTGCCCCTCCTATGATTCACAAATCGATTGTTTTATTTTTCTCTGCTTTCTTATTTTAATCTTCAATCCTTTTCTTCGAATTTCCTTTTTAAGCACTGATTCGGGAAAAGAATTCAACCATGTACTACAAGACCCCGTATGTCCTCCTTGTATTTATGCAAGATATGTTGCCAGTACTGTTGGTTTTATGGTGATCTGCCTATTCAAAAAGTAGCCAAAAAAACGTATACTTATTTACACAAAGAAAAGAATTTGTTATTATTAATGGAGAAAAGATTGGACATTCTTCTTTGCTCTACTACTTTTACAGCAAAACAACTTATAAAAATATTTGTGTTAATAATTGAATTATTCTTCAGCCTAGCTTTCAAGTTTCCACTGATGATCTACCGGTAGCACAGTGGGGGGAACAGGCGGAGTGGCAAAATTGGAAAATGCGTTTAATTGACCCCGCAATTTATTTCGCGGTTAAAATAATTTTTTATTTTTTTGTTTTTTTTCTTATAAAGAATACGACAAAATCTACAAACCCTCAAAATTTTCCGAGTTCTTGAGTCGAACTTTTGAACGCAAAAAATCGCAAAAGTTGGGTTAACTTTCCCGTTGGCCTATACGTGGTAGAGTAGCAACTATGGAAAATGTGACGAAACGGCGCGACATTTACTGCATTGTTTATTTCTTTCTTTCATTTTGTTGATATTTTTCCTCGAAAGATCATGACCTAATCTAGGGGATCTCAAATTTTCTGAGAGCGAAAAATCGCCAAAGTTTGCGCTTGAAAATTTTTGGACCGGACCTGCCTGCGCTTGTCGTTCGCTGCCCCCCCCCAACCCAGTCAGTAAGGCCAGAAAAGTCGATTTTAGGCCGGCGGGGGTAGTAGTGGTTTATAAATATCTACACCCCCGTATGTTTTATTGCTTCTTTGGATGATTTTTAGCCCTTGGAAAAATATTGGCGAACTCCGTTGTAACCCGTTTAGCAGGCTTTTCAATGGGGATTCAACGTCGTTTCAACGACGTGGAATCTTTCAACGTGAAACCCTCGTTCAATCAATTTCCTAGCACACAGATAGTTGTTACTTCGCTAGGCATAACAATCTTATGATGGAAACCACCTTTCTTGCTCGATCATTTGATGTAGCAATCTGACGGTTCAAAAAAAAAAAAACGAAAAAAAGGGGAAAAAAAAAAAAGGAGGAAAGTTAACAAAGTAAAAAAAGAAAAAAATCATTTTAAAATATTCATTCTAATGCCCTAGTCCCATTGGTTTCAGCTATCCCACGTTCCGAGCCTTTGGCACTACATTTTCTCAATTCGGAAGCGAGTCGCTCCCATGGTCTGTTTACGCCGATTAAGTTGCCAATTGGAGTCATTTTTTATTTTTTTTTCCCAAGTAGGAAAGGGGCATTAAACATGCATCAAACTCGTTTTTTCTAAAACGAAAAGGAAGGGGGGGGGGAAGAAAAAAAAAAGATTTTTTTTTTTTTTGCAACACCTAAAAAAAAAAAAACAAATGGCAAGAAGGGAAGAGAGTGCGCGTTAAAATATTTCGTGTCACGTGGCACGTAGTGTGTAGCTCGTTTTGACATCGCCATCGTTCGTGATTTTTTATTTTTGTTGGGCTTCGCAAAACGACTTGAAAATTTATAGGCATGTACCCGCACATCATACATAACTCACAAATAAAAAATCAGAAAACAAAACTTATTTTTAGGCCCCGAACCGCTTTTTGGCAGGGGCGTAACATCGTCAAGTTCAGACCCCGAACAGGACTCCGAACGCTCATACGTACGAGGTCAGCATGGGGATCTTCGTACGTACGGGCTGGTGACCCTGTGCATATATATAAGGAAGACACTCAACGCATATACGTTTTCAAGCCAACTTTGGCTTGAATATATATATATATATATAAGGAAGACGCTTAAAAATAAAACTAATAATAAAAATAAGAAAAAAAAAAAACAAAATTAAAACTAGTGCGTGAGCAAGCACGTTTTCAACACCGTCATCTTTGGCAATTTTTCAGTTTTTTTGGCTGGCACAGCAAAATAAAAAAAAAAATGACAGATGGGTACTTCACAAAACAATAAACATTAAGAAAGTTTGAAAAAATAATACATTTTTTTTGGCCCTGAATAAATTGAAAACAAACAGTAAAAAGTGAAGGAAAAAACAATTGTGGGTGGGCGAGCACGTTTTGACACCGCCATCTTTGTTTTTTTTTTTTGTTTTTTTTTTTTGTTTTTTTTTTCGCTTAGCACTTGATAATTTATAGGCATGTACCTTGTATCATAGAGAACTTACAAGCAACAAATAAGGAAAAAAAACTTATTTTTAAGTTTCGAAAAGTTTTTTGGCGGGGCCCGAAGGCCGTCGGGCTCGGACACTGAACGGGATCGCCAACACTCGTACATACGGAGGTCATCCTGGGAATCTCTATACATACGGGCTGATGACCCTATATATATATATAAGGAAGACGCTCAGTGCATATACATTTTCAAGCCATTTTGTGAAGCCCCAAAAAAAAAAATGTGTACCATAACGGTGTTAAAACGTGCTCGCTCGCTGAATTTTGTTGTTTTTCATTATGTATTTTTTTGTGTGTTTCTATTTTCATAACCGAATTTTTTTTATTTTTTTTAACTTATGGTCTAAGCTTTGTACTATGTGAACTACACATCTGTAAATTTCCAAGGTATTTTGCTTTCACATGAAAAAAGAAAGAAATGATGGAAAATATGGTGGTGTCCAAAACGTGCTCGCCCACTCAGTAAATGTAATTCTCTTTTCTTATTTTATAATTTTTTTATTTGTATTTGTTTTTCGTGGTTTGTTTTTATTTCGCACTCGATAAGGAATTCGGATGCAATGCTCAGACAATTGTTGTTCGTTTTATTTTTCTGCATAATATATACATATATATATACTAGGTTGTTTTCCGGGCGGCTTGGCCACCAAACTTGTGCCCGGATACATGCCCAGGTGCCCGGCCGGGCATGACCCCCGGGCAGGGTCCCGAGCAACCCAGGCGCAAAAAAAAAAAAAAAACGAAAGTAAAAAATTTCCCCAAAAAATATATGTTGTGTAGAATTGCAATACAAACAACTTCTAGACGAGGGTCACATCAGAATTCCTCACCGAATCCGAGATAAAAAAGAAAATTACAAAATCAAACTAAAGGACCTCCCTTTAACTCCTCTTAGCCTCTTTAAAAATCATTTATACCCCCCTTGACCCCCCTGACATCCAACTCTAAAAAACTAAAACGAGCCCAGATTCGGGTTCCTCTAGGAAAGTGCAGGAAGGCAAAAAAAAAAAAAAAAAATTTTGAACGCCCGGGTACCCCAGGCATCAGACCCCCCGACCGTCACGCCCAGGTGCCCGGCCGTGCAGGCGTAGCCGTTTATTTTGGGTGGTGAGCTTGACTATGATCGAAGTCATAGCTCGTCTATGATTGGTCTTGTTCATCGCGTTATTTTTATGAAGACCTTTGTTTCGAGATTTTTTCACATATTGTGCTATTCGTGCTTGATTGTGCATGCATGGTTATGTGCTTGCGAATGAGTCAGATGATGCTTTGACTTCGCTTTCTTTATCTTCATCGTGCAGGCCCAGCCGGGCATGAAAAACTTCCTAGTATATATATATATATATATATATATATATATATATATATATATATATATATATATATATATATATATATATATATATATATATATATATATATATATAGACTCTCTTATATATATATATATATATATATATATATATATATATATATATATATATATATATATATATATATATATATATATATATATATATATATATATATATACAGGGTAACCGGCGTTTGGGACGGGCCGAACGCCCAAACCCGAACGCCCGAACATATGGGACCCCTTGGGGATGCGTTCGGCCGTTCGGCCGTTTGGGCCGAACGCGGACCCAAAAAAAAAAACAAAAAAAAAACACAGTCATTAAAAAGATCTGAAAAAATATATATGTTATGGAAAAAAATACATTAAACAAGATTTACCTGAGCATTACGTCCGAATTCCTTACCAAATTTGAAATTTGAAATAAAATACACAAAACAAATACTAATAATAAAAATAAATAAAAAGAGAAAGAGAATTAAATTTAGTGAATGCGTGAGCATGTTTTCGACACCGCCATCTTTGGCGATTTTTCATTTTTTTTTGGCATAGCTAAATGCCCTAAACATTTACAGATGTGTACTTCACATAATACAAAACCCACTTAAAAAGTTTCAAAAAATAAGAAAATTGTCTAGACCCCGAACTAAAGTGAAAACAAAAAGTCAAAAGTGAAAAAAAACGTGGGCGAGCACGTTTTGACACCGCCATCTTTGGCGATTTTAATTCTGATTTGGCTTAGCCAAATGACTTGAAAATTTAAAGGCATGTACCTTACGTCAGAGAGAACACATAAAACAAAATTCAGAAAAAAACAATGATTTTTAAGGCCCGAAATATTTTTTGGCGGGGGCCGAACGCCGTCGGGTTAGGGCGCCGTACGGGACTCTGAATGCCCGAACGTACGGAGTTCCGCCCAGGGGCCTCCGTACTACGGGCTGGTAACCCTATATATATATATATATATATAGTTACCGGCATTCGGGACGGGCCGAACGCCCGAACACGGGACCCCTTCAAAAGGCGTTCGGCCGTTCGGGCCGAACGCGGACCCAAAAAAAACAAAAAAACAAAAAACAAAAAGTTTTATTAAAATTACAAAAACCAAATATGTTATGGAGAAAAACAAACTAAACAACATTTGCCTGAGCACTACATCCAAATTCCTTACCAAATTTGAATTTAAAATCGAATACAGAAAATAAACACTATATTAAAAAATAAGAAAAAATAAAAAGAGAATTAAAATGAGTGAGTGTGCCATCACCTTTTCGACACCGCCATCTTTGCCGATTTTTAATTATTTCTTGGCATTGACAAATGCCCTGAAAATTTACAGATATGTAGTTTACATAACCAATAACTCATTAATTTTTTTTTTTTAAATAATAATTTTTTTTAGGTCCCAAAATGAAGTGAAAACAAAAAGTTCACAGTGAAAAAAAACAAAACAGTGAGTGGGCGAGCATGTTTTGACACCCCCATCTTTGACGATTTTTAATGTTTTTTTGGCCAAGCAAAATGGATTCAAAATTTATAGGCGTGTAGGTTACATCATAAAGAACTCACAAAAAACAATTCAGAAAAAAAAAAATGTATTTTTAGGCCCTGAAACAATTTTTGGCGGGGACCGATGGCCCCCGAACGGGAACCCGAATGCCCGAACGTTCGGGGGCCAGCTCGGGGGCCCCCAAACGTTCGGTCAGGTAACCCTGTATATATAAATATATATATATATATGAAACTCCGACGAAACACTTTGTCACAGCCCCTCGTTTGTTGTCCGCTTCTCTCTCTCTGCCTACGGTTTACCAGGCAGTTATGTTTGTGACGATATATATATATATATACAGGGTTACCTGACTGAACGTTCGGGGGGCCCCGGGCTGGCCCCCGAATGTTCGGGCGTGCGGTGTCCCGTTCGTGGGCCGAACACCTCCAGGTTCAGCCCCCGCCAAAAAAAAAATTGGGGCCTAAAAATAAGTTTTTTTTTCTGAATTTGTTTTTGTGAGTTGTCTATGATGTAGCCTACACGCCTATAAATTTTGAAGCCATTCTGCTAAGCCAAAAACCCAAGAAAAATCATCAAAGATGGGGGTGTCAAAACGTGCTCGCCCACTCACTATTTTGTTTCACTTTTAACTTTTTGTTTTCACTTTATTTCGTTTTTTTTCACTTTTAACTTTTTGTTTTCACTTTATTTTCTGTATTTGATTTTTAATTCAAATTTGGTAAAGAATTTGGATGTAGTGCCCAGGAAAATGTTGTTTAGTTTATTTTTCT
>BFEA01000424.1:802005-814061 GCA_003427395.1 Chara braunii | reverse complement strand
TCTCGGCCGTGGCCACGCCCAAGATACCTCGGCCACGTTTTTTTTTTTTTTTTTTTTTTTCGCGGCCATGGCCGAGGCATCTCGGTCGTGTGCACGCCCAGGGGCCTCGTCCCACTAGCACCGTTGAGTTAGCTCAGCGTTGGGTTTTCTATCACGTGCGACGCAGGGCAACGCCAGGGATGGCAGGTGTTGTGAACATCCAGCAGTCGACTTTAGTTATGTGTTGTACTCCTCCGAAGTGGTCATTTTTTGGTGTCAGGAAATGCCTCAAAAAATCCAACCCCTCGTTTACAACGCCCCTACCCTTCGCCGTTTGCGTTTAGCTAGTTGTCTGTCTCGAAAAAAGGAGACAGCTAGCTCAACGCTCCGTGCTCTTTTTTTCGTTGCGTTACCTTTTTTTTTTTTGGCTTTCGTCATCATTGGGAGGTGTCAGACCGTTTTGAGGCCTTCCGTCATTTTCGGGCTGACAGACGCCCTGTTGCCAGCCGTTTCACAATAGGACATATATGCTTCGCATTTCGGGGCTGTATGTGGCTGGAATCGATACCACGTTCCTTGCATACTTTTACGAAACCACAGCGCGATATCGCAAGTCACAAAAGTCAGATTTTTGCTGCACAAGGGCAAACATGGGTGGGGTCGCAGCTGGGGTCCAGGTACATGTACAGATGAAGTTGTCGTGCGGGGTCTCCCTCTCTCTCTCTCTCTCTCTAACAAAAAAAAAAAAAAAAAATTGTTCGTAGCTGTGAGCTTCAGCAAAACGAATGCACACACACACACACACACACACACACACACACGGCCTTCCTTGGCCTTTKCCAGAGTGAATCATTACTCTGATTGGTGTATATGTACATTTATATACGTATGTGTATAGAAACTTTTTCCCTGTTTTTAACCCCTATGATGCATCTCACGGATAGAGCTCTTCACCGATGTTACGATGTGGGTCCGAGGCTATTATTGGATTAATATTGAAAAAAAACAATGAGAATATGATTAAAAATATGGTGAGAATTTTTGTGTAAAGAAATGTATATGTAAAAAGAGCACCCACCCTCCCGAGTCAGATGATCACGGTACAAATCCCGGTAATACCAGAAGACTTCAAAGGGGACTCACAATGGGTAACCCCTTTCGATTCCTCACGGCCCCTTGCTATTTTTTTTAGGCCCACATGACGTGTGCGGCCTCCGTGGATATCCCCAAGCTCTTCGACCCGACTATGGAAATCATTATGAAAGTTACTATTTAAAGGAAGGATTAGTTTGATGCTAATCCTCTTTCTCTGGGGTGCCGAACGCGCCTATACCTGCGTGTGTGTCGACCTTCAGATGCTCGCCGGAATTGTCGCGCTCGACACCGCCAATTCGCTCACGGTCAATCCATACCGCTATGACGCGCACGAGGCATGCGGTACTAGCCGGTTCTGCCACTGTTGCGTGTGAACTATCGTCCTCCCTGCTCGCGTCATTACTGAGAGTTTCCATCGCTCTTTCCGCGACGATCGCCATCACATGCTCCTTGCTTCATGTGGGAGCATTCGTCGAGCTTACCCCTGCGCTCTTAGTAACGCTTGGTCCGAGGAGGGTCCTGTGACCTCAACATGGACGTTGCACTCAGTTTTGAAGAGATGCTTCATTTGCATCTATCGGAGGATGGTGTTGCCGACCATGCATCTAAACCAGAGGTGAAGTGATCACCCTAGCCGCTTGATCCATGCACATCTACTCCTCTTTTTCTCAATCTCTTCGCTATCTTCGTCCACTATTCTCTCATCTATCTCGTTCTCCTTTTTGACCTCTTTATAATTTATCCCCTCTTTCGTATCTTGACCTAGCCGAGGAATGGTTCTCGATTATGTTGATATATAGTCACACGCTGTGCTGTCCAAGATCGGACACCTCTGATTAGCTAATCCGTGGCAAGATTAGCGAAAAACATGTTTAAGGGATGTTTGCCACTACCCTAGCCGGATCTGACTATACACTCTCTCAACTACACTTGGTGTGGTACAATGGTGATTACATGGAGACGATGAAAGAGAACCGTTAAATAACCACTCGTCGTGTTTTATCTATTCTGAATCTTGCGATGTCTCATCACGATGTCTACTGTCGTTTGTTGTTTATTGAAATATGTGGATGTTGCGTGTGTTGCGTGTGAAATGGATCGTTGATATTGGGGAAGCGGTGGTTTCTGATTGTTCTGTGGTCAGGATGTGCAGTTTGCGGAGAGGATCTCCAGTGTCGAGCTGCGGGGTCATGGAACGTGATCTGCATGGGTTTACGACAAGGGATACCCCCTGACCATGAGTCTGCTTGTAGGCGATGGGATGTTGAGTTGTACCTAGAGACCTAGGATTCTGCAGTGGGTAGAAATGGAGGCTGTGATATTCGCAGTTAGGGATTCTTCGACAGAAAAATTCCCATGAGAAATGAAAGTTGAAAAAACATTCCATAAAAAAAAAATCGTTCATATTTATAAATTATCATTCCAATCTTTGTCCAATGCTAAAATTTCCAATTTAATTTGATAAGTTCCCGTCTAATTATGAGCTCTCCCTTCCAACTACATCTTTTTGTTCAAGATGGAATGAAAGTCTGGACAAGTTTGTGAAATGTTTTAATTAGACTTTCATTCAACTACAACAAATATCATCTAATTTAAAATGGATTAACCTATTTATGACTGGAAATCCTTACTTGGAATGGCAGTCCAATTAAAATATTTCATGAACTCATCCAGACTTTCATTCCATGTCTAGCATGCAGTTCAAATAATAAGGGATACCCCATTCTTGAAAGAAAAATTTTCAAGTAAGACGAAAAATTTTAAAATTGGAATGACATTTTTTAAGATAGAATGAAAATTTAAAATTTAGAATGTAATATTACTCTAGAATTATTATTTAATTCTGGGAATTTTTCTGTTGTTTAATTGGCGTATGGTACATTGTTTGATTCTTGGGCTCTCTGCGAGCGTCTATGCGAAGGATTGTGTGAGTGCGAATATGTGATGGATGGATGTGTGAGTGCGAATAAGCGCTATGTACAGAGATGATTGGGGCGCCCACGATTGTGTGGATTATGACGATGCCTTTCCACACGCTGAGCGATCTGATATCGCGTTGAATGATAGTCCGAATGTGCCCTTCGATAATGTCGGCTCAACAAGAATGCGTCTGTAACTTTGGTAGAGTTGGTCAATGATGACGGGTGTGTATGAGTCTTACTTTCGGACAAGAAGTCATCAGTCGCATCCTCTTCCTCCTCGTCGTCTTCGTCGTCTTTATCTTCCGCATCATCACCTTCTTCTCCCTCCTCTTCTTCTTCACCCTCTTCCTCTTCACGTTCGTAGTCTTAGTCTTCGTCTCCTGTTGCGTCTTCTTCTTCTTCTTTTTCTTCCTCTTTTTCCTCATTTTCTTCCTCTTCTTCTTCCTCTTCTTCTCCTTCTTTTTTTCCGCTATAGTGTCAATGTTGTTAATATGAATATTCGAATGGGTTGAGGTTCTTTTGATGGTAACCCCAGATGCGCGGATGAGACCAATGATTGAGTAGTGTTCGTATGTTATTTTCTCGTGAAGGTGCTTTCTCGTAGAGCGTTGGGTACCTTAGCATGGTGTGATGTTCGGTAGGGGACCCTAACATTGGACACGAGTGAGGGTTGAGTTAATCCGTGTAGATTGGATTTGGGGCAGGAGAATCTTGTTATTACGAGAGGAATAGAGTACCTCGTCTCCAGGAACGATCGTGTGACCACATCATGTGTTTCAGAATGGTTAGGGTACGGGAACTCTAGTATATCTGGGTGTGTGATCCGACTGAAGGAGGTTTACTAAGCTGGGGAATTGTTTGTGCGGAGTATGGTGTGGTGATGTACGGGGGGTTGAAGCATAATCGATTCTTGATGGATAGTGAGGGGGTTATACGGATTCTCTTTCAATAAGCATGTTGTGCGGTATTAATGGCTGTCCTCTGTAAATCCTGGTCTGAATGATTAACGACATCTGTGTCGATACCGTCATTATTGTCGTTTTCCTCTTCGTCATCCGTCTTTTTCTTCTTCTTCTTTGTCTTTGTCTCCTTTGACCTCTTCCCTCCCCCTCTTATCTTTTGGTTTCTTCTTTTTTTTTTTTTTTTTTTTTTTTTTTTCGTTTCTTTTTTCACGTTCTTTTCCTCTCTCTTCTCCTTCTTCCACACAGCCTTATGATGAGTATTACTATTATTATATCTCTACCTCCCCTCACCCTTTTAATGTTATTATGTCTTATTTTGTCTTGTTTTATTTATTACTTCATTGCATCATGTATGAGCTTTGGGGAAGGAGTATGGTTTTTCAGCTTCCTACGTGACATCGGAGAATTGGTGGTATAGGATGATGAATGTGTCTGGTCTTTCTGGAGGATTATCCTGTGTTGTGACAATGATTTGGTGTACATATGCGTTATGTACTAAGGAACCTGCAATATGTGTTCACACACATTGACACACACATGTCCATTTGAGAGAGGTACTCTCGGTGGATGTTTCCTCTCATGGCTGGTACCCATGACCAATCATTTGTGACACACTATTAGGATGAGGTATACTCTAATAATTGACACTTGCACACATTCATTCACTTATATACATGATTTTTGGAAAGTCAGTGTTCATGGAATGCTTACGATCGTATTGCTTGTCTCATTGTTCCAGGACTTCGTCGCACCCCAGGCACTATGGATGGCTGATCTGGTTACTGGTAACAGAGCATGGCTCGCCCGTTTCCACCCCCCGTCACGACCCACAGAGGCCCTGATTGACTGTGCCAAGAAACAAGTGATCCAAGAGATCAAATCTAGGTTACCTTCCGTACTGTGGGCTGGTAGCTCGGCGGGGATACGCCCACCGAAGGGAAGTGACAGCTCCCGTAAGGTGGAGGTAAGTTGTGCCTCACGAAGGCCCTATCCTGTGGTAGGGGCTCGCGAGAGGTATGGCTGGCGCACTCGGCCAGAGCGGCTTGCGGAAGCTCCATGTATATTCGCGACCAAGGATTTAAAACCAACTCCTGCGTGACGCGGCCGGGAGGGTCCCGCGCTGCCTCGTGCGGTGTCGGACCGATGCGCTCGACATCGCCATGCGCAGGCGATGGGCGCGCCCCGTTTTCGGGCCCGCTGCTCCGTCTGCACGTGACGCGGCCACGAAATTGCTCGGCCGTGCGGCCTAGGCCACGGGGTAGCGGCCGGCCTTCTCGGCCGCGGCCAAGGCCGCAGGATCCGCGGCCGTGGGGGTCACGTAGCCTTGCCTTCTTCTAGAAATGGATTCTTCGGGCTCTCCCTAGAGAAGAAGCTAGATTGGCTGATGCCCCAGCTGCTTATACATTGTTCGAAGAGCTTGGCTCAGTGAGCGGTTATTTCCTGCGCTTTAAAGGTTAATTTTTTGGAAAGTTCCTTCTGTTAGCATGGGACGCTGCACCCGGTTTCCAGCTGTTTTTGGCCTTGAGTTTTCCTTTTGATCCTATAGCGGTATTTGTAAGCTAAACTGGCTGATGCTGCCAGGATAACTCCCGGCCTCATCCTATGAATTGTTGTAATGAATGACAAAGCTTTCCAAAAAAAAAAAAAAAAAAAAAAAAAAAACCTTTTCGGTTTTGGCCATTTGCTATTACCGGCCCAAACGTCTTCAGCTTGGGTGAAAGGCGCCTTCTCGCCGTGGCCACATCTCCCTGGGCCTGTTTTTACCGGTTCAAGAATTTGGTGTTGTTTTTGCGCCAGATTCATGAACCGGTAGGGCCCTTCTTTTTCAAAATATAGTACGTGGGCTACTTCAGCGGTACCACCCTCGGCCTCTTTTACATCAAAATGAATCTGGCGCTGTTATACGCCAGATTCATGATCCGGTAGTACCCTTGGAGCGACGCATGAGCCTATAGTACCCCACATGGAAGTCATTGGGCCGGTAGTACCAAACGGCCGAGTTCGGACGCCCAAACCGAATAGGTTTTGGCGTGGGCTCTTTCTACCAATTATCCCAAGGAGAAGGTCTCCTGAGGCAGCCATGCGCGGCCGAGCCGCGACCATTGTGGCCATGGCCATGGCCGCACAGCCACGGCCGCGTGGTGGGCAGTGGGGGTGGGCGGGGGGTTTGGAGGTTGATTGGGGTAGTGCAACCCCAACCCCACCCCCTCGCAGAAAAAAATAAAAATAAAAAAACGAATTTGGGGAGGGGGTGGGTTGGGGGTAAAAATAAATTGTCAAAGAAAAAAAAAAAAAAAATCTTGATTGATTGATTGATTGGAGGGAGGGGGGCGGCCCTTCCCCCGGCACGCACACACACACACACACACACACACACACAAACACACACACACACACACTCGTGCACTGTTTTTTTTTTTTGCTTTTTTTCTTCTTTTTTTCTTTGATTAATTGATTGATTGATTGATTGGTGGGAGAGGGGTCGTTCTCCTCCCCGCCCCACGAATGCACACACACACACACACACACACTCTCCTTTTCGGGGGAAAGGAACGAGTAATGTTCTTTTGGGAAATGGGAGAGCACTTTCCGGCCGCGGGTCGCTACCAGACTGCCACAGGGGTAGACGTTTCCACATCCTTCCTAAGCTGTCGCCGCGCCCAAACAATAGGAAGTACTGTGGGATCCCATGAAATGCACTTTTTTACTTGGCGGAAGTAATGTAGGATATGATAGCCTCGAGGTCGTGGACCCTACAATTCTACCCGGATTCTGATGCCAACCCTCGGCTTCGTCTTGTGCTGGAAAACAGGGCCAACGTCCTATACGAGGCTTATTCATGCAGCAAAGGGACACTGAAACAGGCAGGGGATGAGAGGTGCTGGAAAACAGGTCCAGCATCCTTGTCCTATCACCTCGACATATCTTGATTTACCATCTCTTTTGGGGGCAGTCCTGTACTTTCTGCAGTAAGTCTGTTCCAGTGAGAAGAAAAAAATGTCATTATACTGCTAGCTAGTAGCTAGGAAAGCTACTAAGACTAGTCTGTCTAGTCATCTAACTGTGAACCCAACTCCCCGTCATTCATTTTTTATGCCATAGTAAGCCAGAAAAATAGGAGTTTCCATTGAGACTTTTCCTCGCCCACTGGAACGGGGATTCCCATTGCCTTGTGGTGCCCTTCCCTGTTCTCATCTGTTTGGATCCCTTGTACTCTGCTAATATCAGTGTGTGTACGTAGGCTCTGAAACTATTTCTTAGAGCTGACTGAGCTATTGTTGTTTCCCATCCGAAACTCCTGTCTCTTCTTGCCAGCCATAGTATCCAAAAGGCTATGACTCAGAACTTCAATGCGATGTCCTCTCTGGTTGAAACTGTTGTTACACTTGTCAGTACAAATTCCTGTTCCAGATAGTGGAGTCCCCGTAGGCTTTTCTCCACAGATCCTGTATCCATTCCCAAAAACCTCGTGCCACCACACATTCCTACCCAAGGTGATCTGAGGATTCCACTCCGGGGTAGTAGGGGCATTGATCACAGAGAATGTTCACATCCATACCTTTTGTAGAACACCATTCTGTTGTGGGTACACAGGAGTGCATGTGCATCCACTGCAGCCCTGCCATTCCGATTTCTGTAATTCTGTGTATCATCTGGCAGCATAGGGGGAACCAGCGAAAGGCGAAGGTGTTGAAATTCAGGTTCTTTGATATCTTATTCCAAGAGATCCAGGAGTGAGCAGTAAGAGTTGAGGCCTTAGATTGTAGGGTATATCCTACTTTAGATCTGTAGTTTTCTAAACTGATTGTTTCAGTTTCTGCTGTTACCGCAGTTTTGATCCAACCCATACGTGTGCAGTCCAGGCGCCCTTCCCCTAACAGGTAGGTGGTTAACAGGTAGGTGGTTCCAACTACCTTTAGTTGCTGCACACCCGCGGGGGAGACGGAAGATTGCAGCTTGACATTCCGGCCCAGTCTATCCTTTGTCACATTGAAGGAGCCAGTCCGTTCGAGAGGCGGTTAACGGATACCCTAATTTTCAGACAACTTGTCATGCCATTTGTAACAAAATCCAAGGKTCATTTTAACCCAACTTGCCCCTAAGTTATAGATTAGAGACCATAGTTACTAATTATGAAAAACAATAAAAAAAAAACTTTTAAAATTTCAGAAATCTTAGCAGAGGAAATTGAAACGCTCCACATGAGACCAAATTTGGTGCACAACAACCTTGAACCAAAACAAAAACAGGCAAAATAAAAAAGAAAAAAAAATGTAAAATTTGACCCCCAAACCCTAATTTCAGTTTTGGGTCTGTTAGTCAGGAGCTGAAACTGGGATTCCGTTAACCACGTGTAGTCCGTTCCCGAAGTCATTCATCTTGTAACGCTTAAAAATCTGCGTGAAAGGTGTTGTCTTCCTTGTTTTCCACCACGTGGACCAGTGACCCGTCCTGTTAGGTTGTCTCACCACCATGTCTCCTCAAACCAGTCGTCTCCTTCCCTTACCAGCATCTGCAGTCAATGAGTGGGAATAGCCTTTATAATGGAATCCCTGTGACTCTGAATATTCTGCAGACCTCCTAGTTGCCGCCTGAGTTCCTCCATTGGTTTCCAACGTTTATATCTCCTGTCCCACATATGCTCAATGAGCCAGATCCCTCTGTGTAGCCAATTTCTGGCAAAGTTCCCGGGTAGAGCGGAAATTTTGAATACACTGCCTGACTGACTTCTGATTGCTGGGTTTTCGAATAGGCATGAAGTTAGTACTTGCTCTGCTGTTAACGGTTTCTTGATGTATGTGGAAGATATTGTCGTCCAGGACTTGAGGATCAGGCCCCATGTTGGTGACTTTGTGTTCCTTAGTTATAGATGAAACAACAAGTAATCCCACACCTATGAATCCCCCGCGGTCATGACCGCGGTGTCAAACTCGGATTGCGGTCGAGATCCCAACCGCCGGCCACGGCCTGGGCGGTCGGGCGTGGCCGATAAATTGTCGTATTAAAAATATATATAGAGAGAGACAAAAAAAAAAGCGTTGTAGGGTTTGAAAAGCCCTACAACGGCCCAAAACCTCAAATCGGCCCTTCCCAAATCCGTATTTTTTGGGTATAGGGGCCGTGCGAAATGTGCGTTAACACAGCGGCGATAAGGGCGGTGGCGGCGCCCAGTCGTCGTTGGCTGTGGCTGAGTAGACGCAGCGTCTGAGTTTTTTTATGTTCTATCTTTCTCACGAGGCGCCTACCCTGCCAGGTACCAAGCTGTGCGGGAGCTATGGCGACAATGTCCGGGTGTAGCCTAACCCTTGAGTGGGTAGGGAGTGCCTTTGCACTCTTACACCAAGGCACCCTGGCAGCCCTGTATCCGACCTCTATACGCACTTACACCTATGAAGACATCGACACTAGAGGAGTTGTCCTTCCCATAAGCCTTCAGTTGAAGAGGGGGGGCTCCTTTCTTACCATCTAATGGCCGCGTTGTTCGCTTTCATTTATATGTCATATCAACTACGTTGATATCTATCAACTAAATACACACGTTGAGGAGGGGCTGGGGCAAATACTGTAAAGAATCCAGACGGTATTGCGGCGTGTAGTGGGAGAACACGCTGCAATGGTGGGAGCGCATCGGCAGTTCCAAGAGCAGGAGTACCAGCATGGCAGCATCTGACATGTGGTATTTCAAGTATGAGGAGAAGAGATTGTTACAGTGGGAGAATGTTTCATCACGATTGCTGAGTGGACTAATGGATTTCTGAGATTTTGTTCCTCGTCTTGTTTAGTGGTTAGATTCCTTATAATTAATTTTGAGACGAGTACTTGGTTTAACTTGTTGACAAGATTCATTGAAGTCTCCCGCGACCTTTAGCACTTCTTTTTCTGGGAGCACTTTTATGATTTCTGGGTATGTTCATTTTAATTTTTGAGGAATTCAGACAATGGCTTTGTACCTAGGATAGATTCATTGTAACATGCTCTATCTGTCGCTTGGAGATTTACGTATTAGGCACTTGGTTTCCGTATTTCGTTATTGATTTTATGGAGGATGGGCTCTAGGTGATGGCTTTCTTCTGTTATTCAGAGTTGGTTCCTTCTTGTAGTTTTTCTATTAGCCGATTAAAGTGGGGTTTGCTGCTTGTTTAATTTTTTTGCTTTTCAGTAATTGTTGGAGTAAATACCACAGGTGTGACATGCTCGACGTTTTGGGTAATACTAGTAGCAGTGCTGCCGAAAACAGTGACAGTGTAAGAGGTGGTAGTCGGAACGCTCCTGGTGAGGCGGCAATAGGGAAGACAAAGGGGAGCATACTTGAGGTGTACCCATTGAGATCGTTACACCCATGGAGATCCAAGGGTGCGTGGTGAGAAACCCATCATGGCAGCTCAGCCTCTCCGGGGTTCGTGCATAGTTAGGTGGAAGACGTCTCATGACTAGCCTGTGGATAATAAGAATGCTATATGTCTTGTTCTCTGGGAACCAGGGTGGGCGAATTCATAGTATTAAATATACAAAACTATCTGGATATTAGGTTATTCTTTTCCTACTTGTTTGAGTAAATACCACAGGATGGGCATGGACGGCATTCTAGGTAATACTAGTAGCGGTGTTGCCGAAACGGTGAGAGTGTGAGAGGCGACAGTGGGAATGCTCCTGGTCAGGTAGTAATAGGGGAGACAAGGGGGAGCATACTTGAGGTGTACCCATTGAGATCGTTATACCCATTGAGATCCAAGGGTGCGTGGTGGGAAACCCGTCATGGCAGCTCAGGCTCTTCGGGGTTAGTGTTTAGTGAGGTGGAAGATGTCTCATGAATAGCCTGTGGACAGTTTAGGGTTAGTCTGGGGGATTGNCTCTTCGGGGTTAGTGTTTAGTGAGGTGGAAGATGTCTCATGAATAGCCTGTGGACAGTTTAGGGTTAGTCTGGGGGATTGTTTGTTCTTCCGGGCTTAGTTACTGGAATCATACGTCTAGAAATTGAAATCAGCATGCATCTTACGGTAATCTAGGGTTGGCTTATAATTCGATAATTCGTTAATTTCGTTAATTTCCTTAAGCCCTTTATAGGCTAGACTAGTTGTTTATAGCTTACAGTTCATTGATTCCTCTAGTGTTTCGAATCATAGAACCACGCTGGCGAGTCGGCTCTGACAAGGTTTTCTGAACTTCAGCACCAAGTAGGACGGTGCCTTGTTCTGTATGGAATTACTTTGAGCTTGAAGAGATTATGGAAGATGAGAGTAGACGAGTGAAAGGAAAGGATGCTGGACCCGTTTCTCAGCATGGTTTTATATTTTCCGGGTTGTTTGTGAGGAATTCCCGACCTCCTATCATTTGTAATAAAAGCTAATGATTCTTCCAGAAAGAAAAAAAAAAGCCGTACAACTCCATATTTGTTTTTGGATTTCGATGTTGTTTTCTTTTTTAAATAGAAAACGAAAAAACAAATATCCTAATCAAACGAGACAAGGATTTTTTTTATTTTTTTTCTGATTGCTGGTGAAATAAACATGGTGCACATTGATTTTTTTTTACAACGGATGCAAAGATAAAAGGGGAAAAATATAATAATTTTTAAAAAAGATGTTTTTTTTTTTTTTTTTTTTCCTCCGTTTGTGACACGCACGTACTGATTGATTGATTGATTGATTGATTGTGCTTGGTTGGTTGATTGATTGATTGATTGGTTGATTGATTAATTGATCCACAACAAAGAAAAAGTGCACAAACACACGTGTTTGTGTGTGTGTGTGTGTGTGTGTGTGTGTGTGTTTGTGTGTGCGCAGGGGGAGGGGGGGGCGGGTTGGGAGAACTCTCACCCACCAATCATTCAATCAATCAATCTTTCAATCAAAAAAGTAAAAACATGTGACATTGTGTGTGTGTATGTGTGTGTGTGTGTTTGTGTGTGAGTGTGTGTGTGTGTGTGTGTGTGTATGTGTGTGCGCGCGCGGGCGCAGCGGGAGAGCGGGGGGTTGGGAGACCCTTCCCCCACCAATCAATTAATCAATAAAAAAATAATAAATGGAAAAGGAAAAAAACAGTGGGTTTTTTAACCCGTGTGTGTGTGTGTGTGTGTGTGTGTGTGTGTGTGTGTGTG
>BFEA01000424.1:772492-791485 GCA_003427395.1 Chara braunii | reverse complement strand
GATTAGACTAACCGTTTGTTGCGGTGATGGATATCACAATCAACGTTGAAGCTGTCCGTTCGATGTTGAAGATGACCTGCATGGCAGCAACAGCACACTTGTATACACAGACATGACGCAGATAAGAACGTCCATCTGTGCATGGGGGGGGGGGGGGGGGGGTGGGGGGGGGGGGGGGGGTGTGTGTGTGTGTGAGAGAGAGAGAGAGAGAGAGAGAGAGAGAGAGAGAGAGAGAGAGAGAGAGAGAGAGAGAACGAGATGGAGACCGCTGGACTGGCATGCAAATACGACGACCAATTATTGGGGAATACAAGATGTCATCCCCTTGGGCGATTGGCTGGACACAGTGGACATGGATAACTCTCTCTCTCTCTCTCACACACACACACACACACACACACACGCACACACACACACACGGAATCAGAGGTCGGGACGCAGCGCAAGCCACTCGCGATGGCAAACATCGTCCTCCGTCAGTCATCCCAGGTGAGTACTACCACCGCCCTCCTATCCGCAGTACAGGTAACGGGCGAACTTATACCCATGACCTCACAGGCACATTTGCAAAAATAGACAAAGACAAAAAAAAAACAGGCCTCGCATACTGCAACCAACCATGGGGACCCCACCCTAATCTTTGTCCGTTGGACGGTTGGTAGCAGACGCGGACTGACTCGAAGTGGAAACGTTACAGGTTCCCAAAAAACACAAAAAAAGAATCAATCCGAAAGGTAACACGGGACACAGGCTCGGCAAAATCAGCGTGAACTATAAGGGTCTCGCTGCACTGCTGTAGACTCATGAAAAATTTCTACAGTTGTTCTAGAGATGTCAGAGTCAAAAAAAGTCCTAAAATCTACGCAACGCAGCACTAGCTCTAGACTCTAGAAAATCTAGAGTTGCTCTGTCACTTCCTGAGTTCGGCTATTTCACTACAGGACAGCTCCAGCCTGGGTTGTTCTCCCAGACTCAAGGACAACTCAAGGAAAACCAATCGTTTCAAGGTGTCCTCCGGAACTCCCTTAAAAGACCGCCTTTGCAGGCTGGTACGCTACATCCATCTAGATTCTAGAGTGAGACGGACCCACCCACTCTGACAGCTCAAGAAATGAAAAATATAGAGTGAACTTGACTCTATTACTTTTCTAGAGTCGTTCTTACAGCTCTAGAACAGGTTTTCGAGTGCCCATTTCTTGAGTAAGTGCAGCCATGCGGCGCTCAAGAAAAAGGTTGAATCTAGAGTAGTGAAGCGAACCCCTAATTCACGTTCTTCACAAACAGGCCTGGAGGTGCTAGTGGTTTAAAAGCACACTGTGGGATCCAAGCCAATGGGCCTCGCTGCACAAATCTAGATTCAAGCTTTTTCTTGAGTGCGGCATGGCTGCACTTACTCTATAAATGGGCGCTTGAAAACCTGTTCTCTACCTGTCAGAATGACTCTAGAAAAGTAATACTAGACTCTTCATCGCTTCGCTACTATACTTACTCGATAAGTTCGCTCTAGATTTTTCATTTCTAGACCTCTAGATTTTTCATTTCTAGAGCTGTCAGAGTGGGTCGGTCCTTCTCACTCTAGATTTATCTAGAGCACAACCCTGCAAGGGCCATTTTTTCAAGGGAGGTCCAGAGGACCCTTGACATGCCTTGGTTTTCGTAGAGTGGGCCTTGAGTCTGGACTGACAACCCAGGCTGGCGCTGTCCTGTAGTGAATAGGCCGAACTCAGAAAGTGACGGAGCAACTCTAGCTTTTCTAGAGTCTAGAGCTAGTGCAGAGATGCCTAGGTTTTAGGACTTTTCGTGACTCTGACAGCTCTAGAAGACTAGAACAACTCTATAATTTTTTCGCCAGTCTAGAGTAGTGCAGCCGCTGCAGCGAGCTCCAATACATAGGCGGCAGGCCGCTATGTTAGACTTGTTTTTTTTTTGGTTTTTGTTTTTGTTTTGAGCTATGTTCTTCTCTCAATTTCACCTCACACTACCTACCTAACTGAAAGCCCTTACCATATCCCTCTATCCTGGCGGTGGTACGAGAACCGTCAGAATTGAGGGCTTACCTGTCGGGCTGCTCCATCTATTAGTGGGGAGCGGCACCTGCTGGAAACCGGGTCCAGGGTCCCATCAGAACATCGTATGGCACCGAGACTGCGGTTCTTTACTGTTTCATCCTGGGGCTCCAGCATCCCTTGGAGCTGGAAGTGACACCCTTCCCATTTCAAGGAGCTCCCCATTATCTATCGACCCAGTCTTTATCTCAGCAGCCCCCTATGTACCCAATGCACTCTTTTATATCCTATTCCCTCATGCCATTCAAACTGAGCGTTTGCATGTCTAGGAGCACTTTCTCCTTTTATCTCCTTTGCGTGCCTTGCAGTGCGGTGGAGCACTTCACTCCCATCCCCTGTTCTGGGAGGCCGGCAACCACCAACTCGTCATCTGTTCAGGTGATGAATTGTTTTCTCAGGCTGGCTGGCCGCCATTCAGGCAGGTTGGGATACGGGGTGGGGAGGGGGATGGCAGGGCCGGGAGGGGGGATACGGGGGGGGGGAAGGTGTAGGCCATGGAGGGATCATGGGAGTCAAGGGATGAGGCGTAGGGGTCCCCGGGGGCGAGGCTGAGGGTGGGGAAGGCGGCGGTGACGGAATCGGGGGAGGAGGACCGGACGGGAGAGGAGGGGACCACGCTGGCAATGGACGAGAGCTATGAAACCGTATGAGCACGCGTAAGCGCGAGAGCGCGCGCTTTAAGCGCTTAAAAAAAAAAAAAAAAAAAAAAAAAAAAAACGAAAAAAACAAAAAACAACAACGTCTGCGCCTCAGGGGTTGCGCGAGTGCAGGGGATGCCGTAGGGAGGGTTGCATGGGAAAAAAAATAGGGGGGTGGGGAGGGAGGTTGGTTGGTTGGGGGGTTGGGGGGGTGCGGGGGTGACGGGTTCGCACGTGTGTGTGTGTGTGCATGTGTGTGTGTGTGCACTTGTGTGTTTGTGTTTGCGTTTGTGTTTATGTGTATGTGTATACGTGTGAGTGGGTGTGTGTGTGTGTGTGTGTGTGTGTGTGTGTGTGTGTTTGTGGGGGGGGGATGTCTATGTGTGTGTGTGTGTGTGTGTGTGTGCGTACGTGTGTGTGTTTGTGGGGGCAGTTGTCTATGAGTGTGTTTTGTTTTGTTTTTCTGTTTTTTTGTGTTTTTCATTTTTTTTAACATACATATGAACTTTAAAAATAAAAATAAAAAATGGGGTTGTAGATCTCCAAAAGATCTGCAACCTTATATATAGATAGATAGATAGATCGATAGATATTTTATTGGTTGCCCACCAAACAATCTTCGTGAAAAAAAAGAAAACCCCACCCATTTCATCTTTTTTTTTTGCTTTTTCTTTCTTTTTACGTTTTCAATTTTTTAAAAATATAGCAAAACTTTAAAAAATAAAATAAAAAACATACGGTTCCCTATATTTTTTGTTTTTTTTTTTGAGCATTTTTTACCCCCCCCAAAAAATATCGCCGCGCCCGCTCAAACCCCGCTCAAGGCGCTTTGAGCGCGGGATTGAGCGGCGCTCAAAATCTTTAGCGTCGACCGCGCGCTCAATCAGCGCGCGGTTTCATAGGAGGAGAGGGTAAGTCCCCCGAGTCCCTGCCGGGCCCTGCTGCTCATCGGTCCGTGGAACATCCTCAAGTGCTCGATCGTGGCCTGGCAGGGGTGTATGGAAGCGGTTTTCCAGCCTATACACCCACCTGTGTTGCTCCGCAGCCCAGTTTTTCCATATTAACCTGCCATCATTTTGTACGTCCGCCATTTTGAGGTTCGGGTCTATCCACTTTTGTTTGAAGGCCATGATCACCCTTTGTTTGTCCACCTGGCCCGGGCTGCCGCCACCGTTTTCACCAACTTCCTACTTGCCTTTGTCAAGTTCTGTCGGACGAACTCGAGCAATTCTTCTTTGGCCTGGTGCAGGTCAAAAGTGTATTCCTTGTGCTCTGCCGAGCAGCGCATTCGCCATATAACCATGAGAAGGGCAAGCCTCAATAGGTTCGCCTGGAAGGGCGACCAGACTCGAGGAAAGTTTTTTGTTTTTCCCCACAGGATGAGAGGTACATTCCATTGGAAGGACGATGCCGTGAGCTCGTGCCACATCACATCCCACCACTGCCACACTTGTACCGCCATCGGGCGGGCCAATAGACAGTGTTCCAGGTCTGCACGTCTGCTTGGCGCACCTTCTCCACATTGGGAGCAGATAGGGGACATGACTTCCGCTTGTGCCAACTTTGTTCGCCGTGCTGTTATCCAGTCGGGTGTCGGTAGACAGCGGTGTGTTATCTGGCATTGCAGGGCCCTGTGCGATGTCGGCATTATACGTGCGTAGGCTGACCATGGGATGTGTTGCAACTCTGCCTCTTGCAGTGACGAGTCTCGTTTCCATCTATTTTGCACCACCGTTGTAGAGGAATGGACTTTATGGGCCTGTTTGTATCCTCCTTTAACCGTATATTGCCAGATGTGTGTGGGTTCTCTTCCTTTCCATACCCACTCGTCAGGGTCGAATGGGAGTGCGCAAATCCGGGAGGTCATTTCGTAGGCATAAAAGCCTGAATCCTCGTCCCCGACTACCCTGATCCTAGATATTAGCTCTTTCTTCATAAGCACGCAGTCTAAGCTTTGGTCCGTTTTCAGTGCAGCCCAGCGCCCTCCCGGAACATCCGGAGCATAGGCATGCAACTGCATTCCTTGGTCAGTGATGCGGCGTACCCTGAAGATGGTCATGGGGATCGGGTTGGCCGTGTTCCTTATGACCCAATCTTGGTTGCGCACTGTCGGCCCGTTCTCCAGGGTTGCCACCCATGAGGGTGGGACCGCGGAGTGGATGAAGTTGAGTTTTTCCTGGCTATCCTTGACGTGTCTCAGGTTTCGCCGCAGCTGCTCTGTGGACTTCCAGGTGCCTCTCTGACTATCCCAGAGGTCCCCCACCACAGAGAGGCCATTTTTCACTCATGTCAGCCAATGTGAGTCGGTTTACAACGAGAGTGGAGACCCTGTTTCATCACGAAGCTGTGGATTGCCAAACAAAGGTTGCCGCCATTTCTCTTGCCATCTCAACGGGGGGGCCTTCTTGGATGGCCCCATCTGCCTCCACAGATTTAACATTGTTATCCACATGGGGTCCTGTTTCAGGTCCCATCTCACGACGTTTCTAGCCATACCATCCCTTCTATGGCGCGGGGGGCCTAGCACAGGCCAGGCTGTGTTTGTAAACCACGTGAGGGGGTGGACCGGGTTATCGCGGTGTGACGGGGGGGCCAGGTTAGCCAATTGTATGTACGCCAAACGGCAACCACGGTATGTCGTTTGCTAATAGCAACCAGACGATGACTTTGAACATGAGAGCCTTGGTTTCGTCCCCAGGGTCCAAGATGCCAAGCCCGCCCACCTTCTTTGCCTGTGATACGTACTTCCAAGCCACCCTTTTTAGGCATCCCGTCCGCTTGTGATCGTTTCTCCATAAGTAGGCTGACAGAGCAGCTCTGAGGTGCGCTAATTCTTTTTTGGGTATTTCCCAAAAGGCCGTTTTGTACCAGATTGTAGCAAGGATGACGTTATTAATTGTCAGCGCCCTTCCTACCAGCGATGTGTGAAGGCCGTCTCATTTTGCCAGCCTTTGGAGAGCTAATTGCAGCAGTGCCTGTCCATGATCATGGGGAGGGCCCATTGCTGTCAGTCGGATTCCCAGAATACGGATGGCTTCCTCTCTCGAGTTCCAGTTGATTGGTGGCTGATGTGGGGGCTGGTTGTCTTGTGGGGACAACCACCAGCCCTCCGTCTTTGTTCCCCAATTCACCTTCATGTCGGCTGCAACCGCAAAGGCTTGGACGGTTTCGGTTAAGGCTTGAAGAGAGGCAGTCGTAGCTCGGATGAGGACCGTAAGGTCATCGACAAACAGGGAGGTGACTAACACCATATGAGGGGGCAGCTCCGAGTTGTCTATGCGCTCTATGCGTGGGTTGACTCTTATCATCGCCGCCAAATGCCTCCATCACCAAGACGAAGAGGAGGAGGGCTATGGGGTCGCCTTGCCTCATTGACCGCTGCAGAGCGAAGGGAGGAGACAGGTGGCCATTGACCATAATGTTTATGACCGCGGTCCTATGCATAATTAATACCCAGGATATGAACCTGTCTCCAAAATTCATTTTTTTCCAGGCAGCGATCCATGAAGTCCCAGTCCACATGATCGTAAGCCTTCTCGAAATCTATAAAGAGGACCACAACGTCCTTTCCGTGCTGCCTGGCATATTTGATGCTCTCTTTGACCAGAAGGACGTTGTCGTGGATGTTCCTTTGTGGCATGAACCCGGTTTGGTCTTGAAAGATGAGGTGATTCATGAACGGGAGCAATCGATTAGTGAGGGCTTTGGACACCATTTTATATGAAAGGGGGAGGAGTGTGATCGGACGGTAATTTCTAACGCCATCCTTGTTCCCCTTTTTGTAGAGGAGTGTGGTGACACCTTAGCTTATCAACCCTCCAAACGTGCCTTCTCTCTGCACTGCAAGCACATAGGATTCAATGTTATTTTGAAATATATCCCAGTATTGCAGCCAAAATTCCTTCGGGAACGAGTCAAGTCCCGACGTTTTTTCATCGTCCATGCCCCTCAGAGCTTCCAAGATCTCATCTATAGCGTGTTCACGAGAGAACATGCGGGGGCTGCTCCCGACCTGCAGGTGGGCGATACCGGCTAGGGGACAGCCGATAGCATCAGGGACCATGCCAACAGGACCAATCCCTGTGCCTCACCTCAGGTCCCCTTTCCAACGAACATCAACAGACTCTGCTCAATGCCGATCGGGGGATCCAGTGTTCTATCTCGAGGTGGTGGACGCCAAGCATGCCCAGGAAGGTACATGAGGTCAATGGGGATTGAACGCACGACCTCCTAAATGTCACTTGCGTGCCTTACCAACAGAGTTAGGCCGTAGACTTCGTTTTGATTTATGTGTGTCATCATTTCACAAGGGCAATTTTATTCTTCTCTATGGGGAAAAAAAAAAAAAAATCTTCTCTATGGATTTCCACGGGCTGAGTCGTACTGACAGGTTTTTTTTTTTTTTTCCCTTTTTTTTTTTTTTTTTTTTTTGAAATAATCAAGCGTGAGCTCGTTTGGAGTACGTACCAGTTGCCGACATCAGATCTGAACATCAGACGGCGGCTCTGTGCTTCAAAAGTAATCAAAAGGAAGACCAGCCCCCCGCTAGCATGGCCACACCACTCCCGAATTGTGAAAAAGACCTCTCTGATCTATGGTCCATCGGGCCACAACGATATTTTTCTGGGCTACGGAGGGGTCAAAACGGTAAGCTTGAATGCTCGACCTTTCCAGCGTTGCCTCTGTGTTTCACTGCGGCAGAGTGCGGCGCATCCCTCAAAAAAAAAAAAAAAAAAAAAAAGTGAAAAAGACAAAACCTACTCCGTTTTGCACACCGTCGAAGTTGATTTTTTTTTTTTGTTGAAAAACACAGTTTATTATGTAATGAAATTCCACTCGAGGCCGGGGACCTCACAATTCTACCCGGTAAGTACTGGGGCCATTACCCAGCTTCGGCTTTTGCTGGAAACCGGGTTCAGTGTCCCATCGCAAATCCCACATTGGCCAAAGTCAAGGAAGCCTGAACTGCCTAGACGGGTTTCCCACCTCGCACCCTTCGACCCTGAATAAAACAACAATCAATGAATAAGAATTACCATGGATACAGTCCAAGTTTGCTTCCTAACCAATTTTATGCTATCTACAAACTGATAGCGCTCCCACCACTGACGGGTGCACTCACACTGCCTCCGTAGTGCCGCTGCCTGTAGACGCGGTATTACCTTATAAGACCATAATCTTCATGAGTGGAAGAGAGGGAAAATGTTTTCCAAAAAAAGAAAATGGAAGAACAGAAAAACTTCGTCCGCCCAACAAAACTATAACACTAAAATATGACCACCAAAAGGCTAAGCCAACCTAGTGTACTATTTAGTAATCAAGTACCTTCTGAAAAACACTGTTTAATGTGAAATGGAATTCCACCTGAACTGCCTAGACGGGTTTCCCACTACGCACCCTTTGATCCTAAATGAAAGCAACAGTCAATGAATACGGATCACCATGGGTACAGTTCGAGTTCGCTTTCTAACCCTTCTTCTGCTACCTACAAGCTAATAGCGCTCCCACCACTAGCGGTAACACTCACACTGCCTCCGTAGTGCCGCTGTCTGTAGATGCTAAGTCACGGGAGGAAGACAAAGAAAGTGCTTTCCAAAAGGACCAACAAACCACAAGCACAGCAGATCAGTGAATGAAACAAAGTGCTAATATGGCGACTGTTTGACTAGAGGGCTGCCCCAAGTCCCTTCTGAACAGCAAAATAGAAAAGAAAAAGGAAAGAAAATCAACGAACAAACAATCTCTCTAAGTTCCTATTACAAAGCGTATGGAGTATGCGAGTGCGCATACTAGGAACCATCCAAGAGGCACGCTATCCATCTACGTGTATCATTCAAGCAAACAGAGAGAAAACCATTGAGAGACACTCGAAATGCAAAGCAGGACGTAGGAAAAAAAAAAAAAACCTAATTAAGAAAATATGGTGTAAAAGTGCATAGGTTACAAACAGGTAGAGGTTACCTTGGTTGAAAAGCGCGTGGGGTAAACCCTGTCAAGTGTGTTATCTCTACCCCAGTCGTTGGTGCTCACGACACTTGTCAGCCGTCTTAGTTATGTGAATATGGTAGATGAAGTTAGCCCCAATTCCCCAGGCACATCCGTGAGAATGATGGATAAAGCTAGCCTTAGGTACGGGAGACACACCATAAGCAACGAAAAAATCTTATGAGAAAGAATAGTTTCAAAAGGTTACTATTGTTGGCAGTATATTACGACTTATTTCTAAATTGAAGAAGCTTTGTGAACATGTTTTTCCTAGTCATTGCACCAGCGTATACACCGCCCTCCTGTTCCTATATTCAAGATAGATAGGATTGTGGATGAGCGTAGGCACAAGTGCGACCAGGAGGAGAGATTGCGGGACAAAAGAAAATGGATGAATGGAAACCGAGACTGTGGTCGAGTACAGAGCTTTCAAGATAGAAAAATGAAGGACAAACTGGACAAGGTAAAGAATAAATGAATTAGAACCATCAGTATGGCCAATAACAGAGTGTAAGGCGGGAAAGAAAATCTAGAGTAACGACTAGCGGCCAAGACTATATTACCACATCGACCAAGCTAGCCTCGTACCATGCACTTCAACTTCATAGGCTCCGTAGCATGCCATGCTTCAGGTAGAGTTGGCAGCACTCCCACCGCCATTGCAAGCTCTCCCACTGCTTCCGCAAGCGCTGCTGCCCACACTGAAGGCTTCCTGAATTGCTCTCTGGTTCAATCGTACTTGTGAGCCCAGGGTTGCTTCTGGAGCCCAGCGTCGTCACAAATGCCAGGTTCAAATTGAGAAGAAGATCTGTTGTACATTGCCAGGAGATTCGCACGTCTTCATCCAGAGTTATGTCGGGTATGAAAAGATATGCAACAAAGGAAGCACGGTTAGAGGGGTGGTCCTGGGGACAGGACACTCAACCACTCGTTACTCACAAGTGGAATCACCACCTAAGCGATGGTGCGAGTATTACCAGCCAATAGAATATGTCGAGCCGCCAGTCAGTCAACAGCGTATTCCGGCGAATAGTTCAACAATCCACCGCGCAGCGCTAATTAGGGTTAGCACCACCGGAAACTCCGAATTAGCGCTAAGATTAGCGCATGCGCTATCGTTAGAGCTAACTCGCCGCCGCCGCCTGTCCCCCCGCCTAATGGCCTTCTTGTTTTTTTTAACTCAACCAATTAAAGTTGAGTTTTCTCAACGCTGAGCTTTCTATCACGTGTGGCATGGTGGGTCGGAGCTCTGCCGTTGATGTATTGAGAATCTAAGGGTACCCAAATACAGGAGAATAACCTATTAGATTTGGTCGTTTTATAGATTTTTTCTTTGACGTGAAATCCGTTTTGTTGTATGCTTTGGCCCTTTCCGTTTGGGCAGGAAACCATTTTAAGGGCCTCGCCACACCACTCTCGACCTGGGAAAATTTTCGGGAGTGCTCCCGGAAGTGAAAACCGCTCGGGAGTGCCTTTCGCCACACTACACTCTCGACCCGGCCGCCCTCAAAGTCTGAAAATGTCATTTGCCACATATGGACACGATCAACGTGAAGCAGTCTGGCAGAAGTCGTTTGTCCCGTCCGGCTGCACTCCCGAATCTGGGATGAAACTCGGAGGAGCGAAGGAGGTCTCTTGAAAAGAAAGCTTTGCAGGCGGTGAGTTCGGGAGTGCTCTCGGGAGCCACATTCTGACAGCTCCCGAATTCAATCTGACAGGTTGAACTGGGGAGCTGGTGTGGCGATGCTGGCCAAGTCGGGAGTAGTGTCACACCAATGTAGAAACATCATGAAATTCGACATATGTCAGGAAAATCTCGACATTCCCTCTTTCGACAGAAAACCCCTCTTCGCCACACAGCATGTAGAAGTGAAGAACTCACAAACCTGTGCACAAAAGAGACAAACTGGGGTGAAGATAGGACAAGCGTTGGCGTGTTCTCTTTTTCGACATTCGGGCAAGAATTCGACATCCCATCCGAGGACTGTTGAAAATGTGCAAGTTGCAGGCTGGGAAAAGAGCCCTTCTCGACAGGTGGTGTGGAAACCCTGTCCCTGACAGCTCCTGATTTTGTTTTGCATCTCGTATTTCGACATGGTGTGTGGCGAGGAGAGGACTGTTCAAAATGTGCAAGTTGCAGTCTGGGAAACGAGCCCTTCTCGACAGGAGGTGTCGAAACCCTTTCCCTGACAGCTCCTGACTTTTTTTTGCATCTCGGATTTCGACATGCTGTGTGGCGAGGAGAAAATGGGTCTCGCTCCACTACTCTTGACTCACGAAAATTTCGTGAGTCCTTCTAGAGCTGTCAGACGTGCAAAACTCTCGAAAAAAAAGTCTTGGCTCCACTTACTCTAGACGGGTTTGCTCCAGATGTAGTGGCGGAATGAGACGAGCTCTCTGACTGCACTAAAAGACAGCGCCGCCCTGTTCTGATGGTCGGGACACGAGGCGCACTCACGAAAAAAAATGGTCGGAGCGGGGGTACGAGGGAGGACACTGGAAAAGCATGTCGTCACAGGCTGTGCACTCTAGACACTTCGAGAGTGCCCTTCGAGAGTGCTTTCTGACAGCTCTCGAAGGGCGTTTTCGAGAGCACCTATCTAGAGTCAGTGGAGAGAGGCCTTACTCTCGAAATTTCGTAGTGGAGCGAGACCCAATGTCGAAAATGCAATTTTCGACATTGGTGTGGCGAGGCTCTTCGTTTACAAAACTACCCTACCCCCCAAGGGTTGATTTCTCAATTTATGGGCCTCGCTGCACTACTCTCTACATGCACAAAAAACAAACAAAAAAAACAAAAATCATGGCCGTGTATCTTTCCATATTATGGCGGAAGATTCCCTCTCGTTTTCCGCATTTCGAGAGTAGTGCGGCGAGGCCCTATGTGCCGGCGAGGCCATATGTGCCTTCTTTTTTTTTGTTTTTTTGGACATCATTACACCCTGAGACGGAGAAACTCTGACAGCTGTGTTTGGCTCTCTCACATCAAACTCTCTTCCTTCTTTGGGCAATGAACGCATCTGGCCATCCATGTCGTCCCTGTCCATTTTACAAATGGTGACCTCCTGTCCCCTCCCTATGTGCCTTCTTTTTTTTCGTTTTTTTAGACATCATTACACCCTGAAACGGAGGAACTCTGACAGCTGTGTTTGGCTCTCTCACATCAAACTCTCTTCCTTCTTTGGGCAATGAACGCATCTGGCCATCCATGTTTTCCCTGTCCATTTTACAAATGGTGACCTCCTGTCCCCTCACCACGGGAAGTATCCTTTTTCCACGGAGACATTCACTCCGACTGTGCCAGACGTAATAAAAAATAAGGAGAAAAGCTGTTTCTAGCGTTTTTTTTTCAGTTTTTTTATTTCTTGTTTCGAATTTATTAATGTCTTTTTTTCCTTTTTTTTTTAATGTCAAAATGGTGTCACACGGTTGCGTTTTCTAAACTTGGGCGGTGGGACTTCACCCCGGGAGTCGTGTGGCGAGGCCCTTCGCCACGGAATCAGGTCTACAAGCATCGGCACTACGGAGGCAGTGGGAGAGCTCCCGTCAGTGGTGGGAACGCTACTCGCTTGGTGTTTGCATGATTAGGGTAGGAAGCAAACTTAAACTGTATCCATGGAGATCTTGGCTCATTGAATGTTGATGCTATTGAAGATCCAAGGGTGCGTGGTGGGAAACCCGCCCAGGCGGTTATGGATTTTATTTGAGCTACTTTCGGAGTAGGGTTGTACGTTAATACTTACTACGGTCTTCCCCCGAACACAACGCACCCTCATTTTGAGTGCATCGGAGCGGAAACCTACCCTCTATACATTCATAATGAGGGTGCGTTGTGTTCGGGGGAAGACGGTAGGGTTGCATTTTAGTGTGTTATCTATTGGAAAATATGGCCTGAGAGGCTATCTGGTGTTTACGAGCAGCGACACTACGGAGGCAGTGGGAGATCTCGGGTTAGTTGTGGGAAAGCTACCCGCTTAGGGTAGGAAGCAAACTTGAACTGTATCCATGGTGATCTTGGTTCGCTGAATGTTGATGCTGTTGAAGATCTAAGGATGCGTGGTGGGAAACCCTTCTCGGTCGTTCAGGCTTCCTTGAGTTATAGATTAATACTTGCTCTCTTTTCTGTAAGATCTTAATAGATTAATACTTGTTCTCTTTCTTGTAAAATCTTAAAGCCAAGCTGGGTAAGACTCCCAGATAGACTAGCAGGAGAACAGTTGCATAGTTCCCTCTGAGTTGCAGTCATGGGATGCTGGACCCGGTTTCGGGTTGAGATGTTGAGGGATTCCCGGCCTCATTTGATTCCATATAATATAAGCTGCAACTTGGAAAAAAAACAAAAACAAAAAAAAAACGATCCGTAAACCGCTTTATCAGAAACCGCGTGGGGCCGAGCGAGTTGAACTTCCCGCTACGGTAGTTTTGTTTAGTTTCGTACACGCCACCACGTGGCGAGGCATCTATTCTTCCAATTTTTTTATTGACCTGTTTTGAGAACCTTGCATGTGTTCGCGGGGCGAGTTTCGATTATGGCCCTGGTTGCACTACTCGCCATCCGCCAAGATTTCGAATGCATCTGGCCAAAATGATGTCCACATGCAATCAAAATGTTGGCGGATGGCGAGTAGTGGGACGGGGCCCTATTTCACTGATTCCGCTTCCGGCTGCTGCTGATCCTCTGAGCGACTTGGGCTAGGGGATAAGAGCGGGAGCTCAAAAAAAAAAAAAAAAAAAAAAGAGCGGGCGCAGAAGCTAAGAGGCCTCTGGCTATCGCGGATGATGTCCAGGGCGGTGGCTGTGACGCTTACATTTGTAGCCATAGGTTAGGGGAGGTTGAGCGGCGATGATCTATCTCAGTTATCCTTCGAAGCGTAGTGGTCCTGTTAGCTGGAAGATCCACCTCCTTTTGTGTCCGTGTTCTTTTTCCACATCTTCTCGGAAAGACCGATCTGAAGGACAAGAGAGCCGCCAGACATCAACATGCGAGAGAGAACGACATCGGATCCCTGCCGGAGATTGCATTTTCCTCGGTGGCGCTTCGCCTGACCTCTGTGGTTGCGACAAGAGCGATTCGCTGCACGCACCGAGTGTCGTTAGAAGGGAACAGAGAGAGGAAGGTGAGATTCCTCTCGCTGCACGCACCGAGTGTCGTTAGAAGGGAACAGAGAGAGGAAGGAGCTCGAAACACATGATGGTTCGATTGTGAATATTGCTGGAAGAGTGAATTGGGAGCTTTGCATTTCATATTCTTAAGTTGTTTCATCCTCCTGCTCCTCCTTCTCCTCCCCCTCCTCCTCCTCATCATCATCATCATCAGCAGCAGCAGCATCGGCATCAGCAGCAGCAGCAGCATCAGTATTGTGAGACACACGCTGGTGACGGTGCCGTATTCGACCTTCTGGACTAAGACTTCAGAGCGTACTTGCGCTGGGATTACCGTTTTCATCTCGCGTGTTGCTTTTTTGCGGCAACAGGTCTATGTTTGCTTCATAGCATTCTTCCAGCACTTGCGGGGCAATCTGGCCGAGACTGTTCACAATCATCAGCACCAGCATCATCGTGTTCACCACCAAACAGCCCCCCCCCCCCCCCCCCCCCCCCCCCCCTTCAAACCTTTGTATTTGTCCGCCCGCAAACGAGGCCAGAAGTGTGGGAGGCCCTAAAACGGGCTTTCGCTTCACTTTTGCACCCTACCCTAGTCGTGGGCGGGTAACGCTAGTAGAGCCCGAGGTGCAGAAATGATGGGAAAGGTTTTCACAGGCGATACCGGAGTGCAAACACGACGCGAAAGTTCGTCTTAGTACCTCCGATGAAGCAGAGTATACGCCACCAGTACTCGCCCATACCATCACTAACGTCCACTATCGTTAATAGAATGCTTACGCTGTTTTCCCAGGCATTGTACAAGGAAGCCAGAGATCGCTGTGTGCCCGGTTGGCTCGCAATTGCTGCCCGTTCCGGCCTTGGTTATTCCTTCTTATCCGCCCGGTTGGCTCGCAAGTGCTGCCCGTTGCTGAGGTTATTCCACAGCTATTGACGGTCTTATTACAGCTGTCGAAGATTCCGTGCAGGAGACAGAGGACATCAGCAGGGCGAGTGAGAGGCATCCCAGCGGGATAATTGGTAGAAAGAGCCTTCGCCAAAACCTTTTCGGTTTTGGCCGCCCTATCCGCCCAGTTGGCTCGCAAGTGCTGCCCGTTGCTGAGGTTATTCCACAGCTATTGACGGTCTTATTACAGCTGTCGATGATTCCGTGCAGGAGACAGAGGACATCAGCAGGGCGAGTGAGAGGCATCCCAGCACTTACAGACTTCTTACGGCTGTCAGCTCCTCCTCCCGCCCTTCAAAACTGAAATTTTTAGTCGACATGCCTAACAGGGCTTCGCCATCTGAGGGGGTGATTGAACGTCGCCGGTTCACCACAGGTGTACTGGTAGGCGATGACTTCGACTTGGATCCAGTACGTGGCAGCTATAAGGATTTGCCGCCCCCTTCGGAAAGAGTCAAATGCCGGATTTATTGGCTGGTGCTGCTAGAGTACATAGAGACAAGACTGAGCTGGATCGTAGTCGGCGCGGGCATTCTCTGGGGAATAGGCGGACCGGACCAGGAAGCATGCATTATTTGCGTCAGCATTTTCGCCATTGAACTGACGTTGACACAGGCGTGGAAGGCTATTCAGCAAAACTACACAGGTGGTGTGGGGTGTTGTTACATAATTTTGCAGTTCGTGGGGGACAAGAGTCGCTGTAATAGCTATCTGGCGGCGGTGTGGCTCTTGCGTGTGACGGGACTAGCAACGGGAGTGTTTGCTGGGATGCTGGGTCGGCGCATTTGGCGCCCGCAATCGAGGGGATTTGATGACTCGTACGCCGTCTACTGTCTAGCCGCCCTTGGGCGGGTTCTTCTCTCCCTTATCATTCTCTTCCTCAATTCTTTTCGTCTCACACGTTCGTCGTTATTCTTAGGTTTCAAGAGCCTGCTTGCGAGCCTAGCACAGCAAGTAGGCTGTTGCGGATCCGCTTCTCGAACGCCAAGCGCATGGAAAGAGAACGGGGAGAACGTGAATAGATTGTTACCGGCCGTGGATGTCGAGGATCCATTAACTCCCTTCTCTTATTCGCAAGGTGTAAACAGATTATTATCACCATGCTTCGAGGAAGTGGAGGGTCTATCCGCTCTAGTCTGGTATTTTCATTCCAGTAAACATATTGAATTGCCTCCTTTGTGCGCCTATCTAACAGATCTGAGATGCGGAGAGCCCGGTGAGAGCTGCGGACTGCCTGGACATTGGTTCCTTGGACTGGAGGAGGTGCTCGAGCAGGCTTTATGTGCGGAGGAGGCTGAGAGGGCTTTTCGACCATTCGGCCAGGCCAATCAACTGAGTACTATGGAGCAGGAGATGGGCTTGGATGCACTGGGACATTACGCCGAAAGGCGGGACCGGCCCGTTTGCGACTTGATTGTCAGAAAGGGGTTGGGTGTGATGGAGCTTTGCAGCATCGCCACCACCCATAAGTCCGTTGGATGCCGAGAACGTGCGGCCAAGATCCTATCTTTCTTGTCAAACACTCTCACTACCGAGCGGATGGAGGGCAAACCCGATCCGTACGATCCGTTCAAGGACATGCCTGTCTCTTTCCAGGACAACGTGGGACTACATATGCTCAATTGTTTAGCGAGCAAGGCCTCGCCTGAGCTCCAGGAGAATGCTGCGGGCGCACTTTGCGGGGTCTCCGCGAGCTACGGCGTCTCACAAAGGCTGTTCTGCGGCGAACCGGGGAAAATTCTGATCGACCAGCTGGTCGACATAGCAGCAGGCGAAGGATTGACAGATACCACCCGTTGGTACGCCTTGCGGGTCTTGGTCATGGTTGCCGCTGGCGCCCTACCTTCCACCCATTCAGAGGGCGAGGAGCCAGACTTCTACTTCAACCGTGTAGAAGATGAAGTGTCCTGGATGCTGCCCGCTCGGCGCGCTTTTCGAGAGTCAAGAGCACTTCCGCGGTTGGTCGACTTGGCTCTGTCTCACCGGGCCTCTCCAGCTTGCAAATGGCAGTTAGCCCTTGTCTTCTTATCTTATGTACGGCTTGAAGCACCTCATCTTTCCCCTTCTGAAGTCGGCGAGCTGACTCGTCTCCTTCAACTCCGATTCGAACTACAGCCCCTCGCTGTAATCCACGTCCTCATGACACTCTGCGATTCTTTGGTGTGCCACTTCTCAGGTGACCGAGTCCCCGACGAAGAACCCAACCGCATCTCGGAGGTCGACGTCATCCGCAGTCTGATAACAAAGGAGGAAAGAAGGTTCTTCACCAACCTTGCTCGATTCCAACTCTTCATATCCAGAGAATTCGTGGCTAAGGAGCGCTCATGGTTGAAATTCATCTCCATCTTTCAGACGGACAATGGGACTCTTCCAACGCTGCTCTGGGCCTCCCGGAGCCCTGCTAGACTGCTGTCTTATCTCCTGACCAACCACTTCGACGTTCTAAGCAACGAGATTGACGAGGTCTACGAGGACGACCACAGAACCTCTCGCTGCGCTATAATAGAGGACGTACGATCACGGAAAGTGGCAGCTATGTCGGTGATAGCCTTGAGTTTGTCGGAGCTGATTGTCCAGGAAGAATCAAGGAAGACGAAGCTGAGTGCCTGCATAGCTCTCACTCGGTTAGCAGCTTACAGAGGCAACTGTCTCCTCCGCGATGTTGCCCTAGCCTGGAGATATCACCTCAGACACTCCGTTCACGACATCAGTTTGGAAAACGAGCCGGAGTTTCGGAAGCTGCGGGACCTCCTCGGGAACTACTCGCCCAGCTTTCGACTCGAATTGTGCGACACTGCGGGCAATGACTCGTTAAATTAAGTAAGGACGTCACTAGCATCGCAAATATACCTCTCTCTCTCTCTCTCTCTCTCTCTCTCTCTCTCTCTCTCTCTCTCTCTCTCTCTCTCTCTCTCTCTTTCGCGGTTCGCTCGCTCGCTTTTTCTTTTCTTTTTTCTTTTTTCTGTCTTCCTTTCTATCTTTTTCTTGTGCGCGCACGGGGAGGATGGGCCTGGGAAACGCCTTTCTCGCTTGGCCTTCAAGCTAATCTATATTCTTCTCTCTTTTTTTTCTATATTTTCCTCATCTATCTCATCCTCTCGCTACTCTATGTATATGTATATTAGGGGGGAACAGCAACCAACCCGGATCTCTCCCCAGACCAGCGGGCAGGTTTGCACCACAGGGGTGGCGCGAGAGCAAGGCTGTACCAGCCCCTCATCACGGTGATGTGGGGTGGGCAGGCGTTGCCTATAGGGGAAACCGACAGTACACGTGCCGAGCACTATGTCCAGCTCCCCCTTCTGCCCCCCGCTAATGACCAATATCGTTGTCTCATAGCACCCCAAGGTCCTGCCGATGCTGGCCTGGGGGGCTGACGGGCTATCTCTGGATGGTAGTACACCATGCCCAGGGATGAACCCACGACCTCCTGAGTGTGCCTTACCAACTGAGATCGGACGGTTTTTGCTTTCTTTCCTTCCGATGCCCTTACTGGACCTGCCGGCTTATAGCAGGATCAGTACTCACGCCCTGTACACGTCGAAGTACACGAACAGCTATATGTCTGTACGTTCAGCTGCGCATAGGCTGGGTCAACAGCGGGTTTGCTGTAGGATTCGAAAGTCATGCTTCCGATGGGATTTGTACTTCATGTGGACTGGGTCGTCTGAGGGGATTCGAACTTCCCTTTGTACGCGCAGCTACCGTCTTCCCCCGAACATAACGCACCGTAAAAATGAACGTATACAAGCTATATTGGGGGCCAGATACAGCCAAAATAAGGGTGCGTTGTGTTCGGGGGAAGACGGTAGTCGTGTGTACCATTCAACCACCTGGGTTGTAGACGGACGGTCTCGGAAGATTCGAGGTCATGCCCTTATACAGAAACAGCGAGATGCGACGCGTGCCCTGCGTACTAACAGCTAGGTGTGAGTGCCGTTCAGCCGCATGGGCTGGCTCGATGAACAGTTTCTTCCCGGTATACATATACTAACAGCTATTCAGATACGTCGGTTGGGTGCATGGGCACCTACATGTGTCGAACAAGTAGGTGTGTCCTCCATCCAGACACATGGGCTGAGTCGACAACCCGCATACTTCAGGAGAGGAGTTCATGGCCTGTATACTGACAGCTACATGGGTGTGGCACTCAGACATGGGCTAGGGTCCGACGGCTGGATTCTCACCTTATTCACATGGCTTTACTCTGGGGAAGTAGTGCTCACACCGCACTGGCGGGTGGGTGGGGCGTGTG
>BFEA01000424.1:735597-756265 GCA_003427395.1 Chara braunii | reverse complement strand
ATGTGGTGGTAGTTGGGAGAGAGGAGGGTGAGAGAATGAGAGAGAAATGGAGTGGGGAAAGGTGAAGAGTGATCAAGAAGCAAAGAGAAAAGAGGGAGGAAGGAAAAAAATAAAAATAAAAATAAAAATAAAAAAATAAAGAAAAGAGAGTAAAAGAATGGGTTGTGGGAGAAAAGGTGGGGTTGCAGTTAGGGAAGAGAAGAGGGAGAGTAGGGTGGTAGGGTGGAAGAGAAGGATATGGAAAAGGTACAGGGGAGTAKAAGAKATTAGTAGAAGATGGTAAGTGGGGAGGGGGAGGAGAGAAAAAGGTTGTGGAAGATGAGTGGAGAGGGAGGTAGGAGGAGAGAGTAGTGATAGAGTTAGAAAAGGTGATTAGATGGAGTAGGGGAGAGAGAGAGGAGGGGGGGGGAGAGTAGGTTAGTGGAGAGAAATGATACCAGGGTCTTGGTTGGCCAAGAGCAACAAGATCACCAAGATCCAATAGATCTTGGCCTTCAAGCAACCCCTTGGAAGAACGGSTCTTCAAACTGCTACAAGCTGCCAGCACAGCAAAAAGATCTGATCASACTGATCAGATTGCCAAGTAGAAAGTTTGGGAGAGATCTTGATCTCCCAAACTCACATTCTYCACGTGTAGTGCAGCCCCCTAGCCAGGGGGGTCTTCAAGTGCTGCCACGTGGCACTCTCATGGCCACGGGGAGGGAGAAAGGAGAGAGAGGGGAAATCCGTTTTTTGCCAATAACTTTTGATCCGCTGGGCGGAATTTGGCAAAAAAAGATTTGTTGGGAAGCTCTTTCAAAGGCGCTTCCAACGAGATATGGCGCGACTTYAGCCRCGGCCTGTARAAATAGCGCTCGTCAGAAAACCGAGCGCGCGCAGTTTTGGAGCTATMAAAAAAACACGTCGCGATCTTTGAACGATCGTAGCTCCAAAACTAGCGCACAGAATTTAATAATCTATGGCTCGTTGGAAGCGGCTCGTCAAGAGCTTTCCAACAAGCTAAAGTTGAAAACATTCTCATACCGGATGCAGAAGTTATGACTAAAAATGTGCACCGGTGTCAGAATAAACGTGAAGTGGCGAGCTTTTTTGGTCAAGCCACGTGTGAAATGATGAAGGGGGGTGGATGGGGGAGGGGAGCAGGGAGAAACACCTGCTCCGATACCAATGTGGCGGAACCATTGGGTGTGGTGCTCCGCTAGTGACAGAGATGGAGATGGAGGAAGAAGGGGGGAGCAAGATGCACAGCGCAACTCCCCACGCAAGACTCCAACGCACGTACTCTAAAATGTGCAAGTGAAGAATGGCCTGAAAACAGACAATGGCTGGGGTATACCCCAGCGGACTGACGGGACTGGACTGGACTGGCTGGTACCGACAGAGGTACCGGCCTGGACTGGCCTACCCCGAATATAACACAGGCCTGTGAGAACAGGCCAAGGGGCTGGTCTCACAGGCCAACCCGAGGTCCGCTACACCCAGTAACCCCCTCAATTAGAGCATCGACCGGCGGTCTCTCAGGAATTATTGAGGGGACACCCACATACACACCGATACATGGATATAACAGTTAAATTTATCGAAAACACTTGCTCATGCACACGGTTCTATCTTGGAAGCAACATACCTTGAGCAGACGCTTGGTAGTCACATGGCAACACCGGAAGTTCTGAAAGAGATGAGGTTGGTCAAGGACCTTAAAGACTTTGCTTATACAATTCGATCTCAGAAAGTCGTTTCCAACCATCGTATCAATCAGGGATTTAGTGTCCTTTGCCGCATCCCAAGGGTTGTTCGTTAAGAGCATTATCATCGCTGTTTGTGAGATGATCACATTGATGGAAAGTCTCGCAGGCCTATTCGAGTCAAATTTCACGTACTTGATAGGCTTGAAAGTGAGAGACTTCGTCTTGTCGTGCTTCGTTGTTACAAAAAGTCCATCCGAATCAGGAATTACCTGGATGTCAAGGTGTAAAAATTGAGTTAACATCCCGTAGCTCATGCCCTCAGGGCCATGCGTGTAAGATAGAGTCTGGTCCTTTATTTCGATAATGTCCAGCGGATAGATCCAAAACGGATTCTCGGGGACCCGAGGTTGGTTAGGATCTAGGAATCTGTGAATAGTCGGGTTATTGATGATGTGCAGATCATCAACATATCTGAACGACAGTTTGAATATTGAGGCTATATCATAGGCCCTGAGTTTGATCAGTCTGTTCGAAAAAACATACTCATATTTAAAAAAGTAAATGTTGCACCAAATAGGCGAGCATGAGAGTCCCATTGGTATGCCCCTTACTTGCCTCCAAACCGGATTTCCAAACACCGTATAGCACCTTGTGAGGACCCATTGGCATAGACCAATGATCATATCCACATCTAGAGAGAAGGAGTTCCCTGAAGGTGGAAGATGAGTTCTAGACACACAGCACCTGACTCTTCCATTTCGCATATAGGTGCATCTCACCGTTGAGCAACCATCAGAGTTGCTCATTTCACGAAAAACCATCCTCACAAAAAAAGTTATCGCATTGAGCAGACCATCATCAGTATCATTGATGGGGATGTTTTCAAAACATTTGGTAATGTCTGCTGAAAAGACAGAGAAGATCTTTGTAGGCAGATTAAAGCAATACTCTTAAACACAATCGATGATCCACCAGAAGGTAGTGTCAATACTAAGAAGGGCGTGAGTGGATTTTGCCCTCTTATGGCAGTGTCGCATCACAGTTTCTCTGATGGTCTTCAGGACAGTATCAATAAGCATCGCAGGACATGTCAGAAAGGAGACGGATGCATTCGTAAGCCATCTGAACGTCGTCTTGTATTGTTTGAAGATAGCCATAATGTAAGGGAGGTTGGTTGATTCGATCCTCACCATCGGGTAGGGCTTCTTTAACGACATTAAGGCCTCATCAATGACACTTTAAGGAAAAATGTCCGGGAATTCAAAGTCCGGGCTAAACAGTCTCTCAAGCGCCAGAGCTCGAATTAAGTGTTTGCACACAAAGAAGGGTGTGATACACGCCTTATCCGTGCCCGCAATGTACAGGTGCTTAGTGAGGAATCGAACGCTATCCTTAACCTAGGGAGGGATGAAGCTGACACCGTTCTGCGCAGGGGAATTCCGTAACTCATTGGTAAGTAAGCTTCTCACTATGCTTGTCATATGCTTGACCAATGGGTTGGGGATAAACTCCATTTGTTTAATGATGTTAATAGTTTTCACCCATCCATCTATTAGTGCCTCTAGGGCCTGAGATCTCGTCGGGTATCGCACCTGGATGTGGTTAAGGCCTTTCGCAATGGTCTCCTCAAGCACCAGGTTGTCGGCTATACTTGGTTCCATTGTTAGTACATGCTCCGATGGTTCACTACTTGAGTCATCTCCCGTGTTTCCTGATTAAGGAAGGATTTAAACTGTCGGAATTTGGTGCACAGGCATGACCCCTCCTTAGTCATGCAGCCATACCATTCTTCCAAGTTAAAAAACTTGAAGGTAGCGGTTGGCTTGTATAGATAGCGACCAATCGGGTCATCATACGTCCACCCAAAGACTATGGTGAGGAACGTAGCCATATTAGACGCATTCACAAATCGCTAAAGGACAGACTCAAAAATCCTCGCAAAGTCAATACCATCCAAGATTTTACTCACATAGTGGATATGCACGAAACATAGACGAGGCCTTCAAACTATAAGGTAAGACTCTCCAGGTCATTCTTCCCGAAGGCCCTTCTTCCACGCGTCCTCTGCCTACCTGCACACATCAATATACGACATCTTGAGAGTGGTTCTTCATTAATTGATGAAGATCGCGCGTTGGGCGTTCCTCTGACCCTTGTCTCTCCCACCGACGAGCTGCACAGGCAGGTTCACCTTTCCGCCACCAACAGATGTGATCGTCGAATCAGGTGGGGAGGAATCATCCATAGGGCAGGTAGGTGGGCGGGTGGAACACACAAAGCTATCCATAGAGCCTTGTCCCTCAATACAGGGTCTCTTGGCGCCAGAGGTCGTAGCTGTATCAACGTTTCTTCCCCTCTTTTTAACATACTTGCTCATGAGGAGCAACTTGCGCACTCTTTGAATGCTTTCGGATCAGCCCCGTTTATTCCAGTTAGGACGGTCTCAACAGTCAGGGATGGATTCATGACAATATTTTTCGCCAACAGCATCAGAACTTTTCTGATGCCACCGAACGAGATGGAGGTAAGGAGAAGGGGACCATCTTGGGGGGCTGAGGTGGACCAGCCGAGGACGTTTCTCGTTCGCTGTAGCCTAGGGGACCAGCCGAACACACTTCCATTGATCGACCACTTGTCGATCAATGGAAGTGCGTTCGGTGGACCAGCCGAGGGCGTTTCTCGGTGCCAACAGGGACGGTTCCTCAATGCTGCGCAGAAGTGGACCAGTCGAGGGCGTTTCTCGTTCGCTACAGCATAGGGGATAAGCGCGGTAGTACGCCTATCGGACCCGCATGCGAACCGACATCATGGGGGGCTGAAGTCCCAAGCGCGGCTCGACGTCGGTCGACTAGGACATACCCCACTCACCACGCATACACTTCTCTACGAACACAAAAATAAAACACACACACACATATGTACAAAGCGACACAACGCAGACAACGCGACAACGCTCCTAGCCCCTTAGTAGCCATTCCATAACTTTCCGACGTAGAAATCGGGTAGGCGTCGTGCGCGAGACTTAGTATAAAACCGCGCGGACGCAGGGCCTACTCATATCGACTAGCAATGCAGGCGTGCACAAACAGTCGCAATGATGGCGTACTATGTAGTGCCCATAATCAAGCGGTCCCTCGTGGACCCGAGTACCGCTTATGACACTCAAGTGTCAGGCTCGAAGTGTCGTGAAAGTCCCTCCCTTTACGATATTGCACGGTTGAAGAAATAGCCGTGCGGCCGCCGCGACACGTTTGGCTTTTGACCTGAGTGCCCTGGCGAGCAAGACCAATAGGTTCTGCCCGAGGGGAGTTCCCTTCCGCGCTGAGCCTAAAGCTTGGGATGTCCTGGACAGGCACCTCGAATCCCGGCCCAGGACTAACGTCAGACAAAAAAAAATCTTCAAGAAGCATAAAATAAAAATAGAGAGGTCTTCCTTCTCTCTCAACCCATAATCTGGCTGACCCTTGCGCACGATCACAGCAGGCCGCGCGCATACCCTAGGCACACATAAATATATACATAAGGCTAATTTATATAGGACGGTCACTTCTCACAGTCACAGTGAGGCTCCTCTCAGCCATATACACATGTAATCGCAGGCAGTCACATCCAGAGTCCGAACCACAACCATACCTGCAATCATATCAAAGATCCAACACAAGTCCACGCACTACACGGGGTCATACCCCTTGCTTTAGCCATACAAACCTCACTCCTATGCAAATCCCCAAAATAAATACTCAATACTTTTGTTAAATGGCAGTTCAATGAAGTCAGGGGCTAAAGCCTTTAGGTTGAGTGACAAGAGTGGATTGGAGTTGAATCATAAACCGACGAATCGGCAACCGACCTGTTATCAATGATAACAGAAGATGACCCTCGTAGGATCAGGCTGAAACTAGTCCAAATCCTGAATCAAACGGTCCAACGGACCTGTAACACAAGACAGGTTAATTTTCAGGCTAAACCTATAGGTCAATGGAGAATAACTTCCACACCATAATCTCACCAAAATCGTTTTACTTAGCTAGGTCTGAATCTACCTCTAAGCAGTGTCCAAAGCAAAGGTAGACCCCGACATAATCTACCATATTCAGGGTGGATCGCCAGAATCGCCACGTGTCAAAATATAATCTATCTCCTCTAAATCAAAAAAATTACGGCAGTACTTCCCGTAGAAAAAGTGTCTTTTCAGAATTTATATCAGTCCGAATATGAAACTAGAAATAGTCTTTGAGTTTCCAAAGTCCAATTTTGTTTAACTCCCTAAGTTAATAAAAATTTGGGTAGCACTCCCTTTAAAAAAATAGACTTTCCAAATTTTTCATAAGCCATATATGAACTTTAGACAAGTTGAACGAAAGAGAGAAAGGAAAAAAAAAAAAAAAAAAAAAAAACTAACTCCCAGGATTTGTAGAAATTTTGGCAGCGCTTCCCGTAGAGAAAGTAGCTTACAAAAATTACACAAAGTCAAGTATAACAAAAGATCCCAGAAAATGCGAGAATTGATCTAAGTTAAAAAACTTAGCTCAGAAAATGCAGGAATTGAAACTAACTCCTATCACTCTAGCACGTGGCGAGCCTTTAAAGCAACTACCTGTCAACCTGAAACTATGACCAGATAGTAACCTCACACAGTCACATGCATGTCAAACCACAAAGGTATGTACTCTCGTCATCCCAAGGTATACCTGAACAACAATAGTTCAGGATCTTTCAATGCTTTATCCCTTTATCGCAACTTACATAAGGCGTAAAGTCAGACCATCCAATCTTATGGAACATGTCTGACTCAGATATTGAGCATACACGAACAGGTTGCACAACTACTTTTCTCTTCCTTTGGGCAGATGACTAAGTCATTCATCTTAGAAGCAAAGCTTCGTCGCCCTGAACTGTTTAAGTAGCCAAGTTGTATATACCTCTCCGAACTTTAATCTTCAAGGCGGGCGTTGGACTAGGCCATTCATCTTAGAAACAATGCTCAGCCGACCCAAGTTACCTTCAATTATATTTTTAATTGTACTCTCTTCAATTTACGATAAGCTATAGTCAGACCATCCAATCTTATGGAACCCGTGTCTGACTAGCCTGTTTTTAATAGGATAGTAATAACGTATAGCCAAATTATAACATTGGGTTCTAGCATGTGCGAGACTTTGAGCCAGACCCCTGAACTTACAGAAGGATCTAACTCTCTACCTGATTCATTTATCTCTGAACCATCATGTGTGTGGCATTGAGTCAACCCCCCTGAACTTACAGAACGGTTTTCCCTTTGCCAAATATTACTCCCTCAGAATAAAAGCAGGAAGAGACTGAGTTACCTTAACTTACAGAACAGCTCGGCCACCTCGTTTAGAAACGAGAAACTTAAGAAAACCCCAGAAACAAGGCAACTCACTATAAAGCACCCTGAGCTCCTTAAAATCAAACACAATCAAACCCTCACAAGTCAAAGCAGTCAGGCCACCTAAACTTATAGAGTGGCCCAACCCTCCATTCATACCACAGCACCGGGTCTCCCCAAACTTATGGGGGCTTCCAAGCCTCCAGAGCACTCAGGCTACCTAAACTTATAGAACGGTCTGATTGCTTCATGCAAACTAAAATAAACAAAGCGTTGGGCTTCCCCAAACTTATGGGGATCTCCCAGCCTTAACGACCCAACCAAACTGCTTACACCCATCCTTCCCCCATATGCAACCCTCTTTCGTTCACAATCTGCTTTCAGGCAACCAACAAATTTGGAACTAACCTTGCACCTACATTCCCTTACTTAGTCTGAATTTCAGTCCTGAAAGCCAAACCAAAATCAGAGTACAGGATTCACGCAATACACTCAGTCAAACTATAGAAGGGTATACAGCTAGGGGTTATAGTTGGGTTTATAGAAGGGGTCAGGGAATTACCACACAGTTCCCTGCCTCCAGGACTCCTCCTAAGTCCCGGCAGAGCTCCCGCAATAAGTGCGGCGAACCTCCCACAGAGGCCTTGGCGCGGATTACGGGTTGCAATCCCGCCTGCCGCCTTTCCTCTCAGAACCAGTAGACTAGACTTAGAATAAGAAATGCAGTAGAAGAAGCTTTTAGGCTCTTAGATCCCAGACGGGTGCTTTCAGACTTGCAAGAGAGGGCCTTGATGTCTTGGATCGCCTGAGGGCCCCGCAATGGTGACCAAAATCAACAGCTTGCTCAAACTTGAGTCACCGTGTTGAATAAATTATCCGTTCACAACCCTCCAGTCCGCAGCAACAAACCCTCACCTTTCAGAGATCTCAACCTTCCCGCCTAGCGTCAAACCCCCACCCTCATCAACCCCAACCTCACACCACGGGCTACCCCTCTCGACCATCCACGACTACACAGTTCGGGAGTCTCCTCTAAATATAGCACTTCCCGGCGCTTCATTCGAGCACGGTTATAACAACCCCGTACAGTAACGACGGCCCGCAATCACCTTTTAGAAAGGCATGATAGCGGTATACCGCAGCAATGCTTAGCGCAACCGAAGTCCAGGGCGGCTGCCCACTACAGCGGTTTAATAAGTGGTAGCTCACTTACCAGCTGCTCGGCCAATTAGCAGCCACGATTCTCGAGCCTCACCAATCCCCTCTCTCCCTGCAAGCTTCTTCTCCACAGACCAATTTGAATCGGCCAAGTGGGCGGCAAGGAGCGGGCTGACTGCAGCAGCAACACATTCCGGCACGCGACGATCAACAACGTGCCTGGTCAGCCCACCCCGTCATACGGGCACAACTTAGCGGGCAGTTTTCCAGCATGCAACAACATGGTATGTGGCTACGGCCCTGCGACTTGAGCAGGTAAGTGCTCCTTGCCCCCGTGACTGCCCTACGCGGTTCCTTCCGATAGAATGAGCAAAATTGAATGAGCCTTCGTTAGGAAGAGACCGGATATATGTGCACAGGGAGATGGGGAAGCAATATTCTCATCGCTAGGGGTAGCGCTCCGGCCACCAGGTAGGCACCCCACCCCCGCTGCTCACTCGGTAGCCCGACGTAATGGCCCTCTACTCGGCCACTTTCACACTGCTTCACGGCGAAATGCAGGCGGGTACGTAGCCCCCCCTTGATGTACCTGGCTGCAATAGCGGTCAGGTCCGGCCCCCTTTCGTGATCTTCGAAGGCGGGCGCGACTATGTATCTCGTCATCGATCCCCTCCAGGTACGTGTGCACCACCTGCTCCCTCTCCCTCTCTCTCTCTCTTTTATAGCCAAACGTACCTATCCATTGATACGGCCAGAGCAGACGAAACCCGAACAACGGGGGGTGGGACAAGGACCAACGAAGGGGACGAATCTACCCCTGGACAGGGAAAGATTCATCGCCATATTCGCATGAAGTGAAATTCTACCCCTGAGCGCAGCTTCCATCCTACTAACTTCAACTCTCCTAACTCGTTGCTAATTTTGAGCTCGGATTCGGGGTTGCCGGCCTTCAAAACCCCCGAATCTAGTCTTTGCTAGCCAGGTTTCGTTTAGGCTCGGCCGGGTTTCGCATTGAATGCCCCCTCCATACCTGCAACCCGTCGCCTTCATGCAGCCCATAACACTCGTGGCACATTATCCACCAATTCACTGTGGATTTCGATCGCGCCATTCGACTCGCGACGCCCCGAAACCCCAGTTTCGACTCCCTCCTCGCTCGATTCCGTTCGGAAACGAGCGAGATACACGTTTCCTCCTTCCCTCCTACTCCCCGCCATAGCTCGACGAAGCCCTTTCTCTTTCTTCCTTCTATTCTACTAACTTTCTCCTAAAAATGACCTCATAATCCTACTCGCCTTAGCCTAAAACCCCGAAATCGGCCTTTACATTGCCTGATTCCGTTAAGGAACGGGCGAGTTATGTCCCCCACATTCGGCCATGGCTCCTTAATTACCTCTCCGAACTTTGAGTGCATCCGACGCTATTCTGAGCCAAGGTTCATCCTCCCCGCTACTCTACCTCGGATTCCTGACAATGCCCTTCAGTCTGCTGCGCTATCTGGCGGGCCCCGCTGCCTGTCGCCTCGATTGCACCTCACACCGACGGGCGTCCGACCCGTTCCCCCTTCTCCTCTGCGCTCGTCACTTCAACACTCTGTCTCTCCTCTGCGCTGCGCTGCCGCCTACCTCGCTCCTTTAGCGCCCGTCGGGTTTCAGTCCGACACTACCACCTCCCCGTCGCTTGCTCGGCCCGGCCCTGCTTCTCCTGCCAGCGTTCCGCCCCAAAGGCTAGTGCAGCACCTGCTGCTCGACCCAGTGCTGTGTAGAACCAGTACCGACTTACCAACTGGCGAACTCGTTCTCGATGCTCCTCCTTGGCTCCCACTGCGTTGTCCTGCCGCCACCCCTAGCCCTTTTGCTACGCCACTCTGCACACCCTTTTGTTGTGCCACTCCGCAGACATTTCGTGGCCGGCGGTGAAGCCCACAGCTTGAACCCCCATAAAGCGGGCCCAAATGCGGATCTTAGTGATCGTAGCAAATACTAAAATGGAACGCCAGGGACCGAAGTGGAGAGGTTTTCCCGCGATCCGCAACTTGCCGTGGCGTCGGCACGGTCTCCCAACAATGCCCTCGGGCCGCCCTCTAGCCTCTGCGCCCGAGCACAGCCCGCCATGCTACGGGCCCCGATGACATACCCATTCTCAACCTCTCACGACCGATCGTGGCCGGCCGACGGTACGCTTGTAGTGGCCCCCACCCTTTTATGCTTCTTTCGCTTCATGGGCAAACCACCCACCAGCTCGCATGCATGTTGACTTCCTCGGCCCGCACCTTAAGATGGTGGGACCAAGGTCCTCCACGAGTTCCCCAAATATGCAAGGCACCCATGGGTCAGCGAAAAAAGAGATGCGTGCTCTAGTTCCTTGACCGCCAACTCCCGCGGCGCGCCTGAGTCAAAGAGTACCGGAGAAAAGTGATAGTACGCAGTAAATAAAAATATCAAAAACCTTTGATTGCCAGAATATCACAGCTCAGGAAAAAGAATACGCTCTCTCCGTGCTGACGCCGCCAATGGCAAAACCAAAAGGGGATAGCCCCGCCAGGCCCTTTGTACTACTCCGATACCCCGTGCCACCGCTTCTCAATCTCAATCCCTGAATCTCTATGATGAAAGTCCAACACTGTAACCACTAACGCTAGGCCCCAGGCCAGGTCTTACTCTAGCGGTTGCCTAAATAAACGGACATCGCGCGATGCGCCCAGCTACTGAGACGCCTTCAGAAGTCATGCTGCCGTCGATGCCGCTCCGCACGTACGCACAGGTCATAGACAAGCTTATCAGTCATCGAGACATAATCTCTTTTAATCCCTGTTCAATCAGACGGAAATAAATTATGGCCGGCGAACACGCCGACCCTTCAATCATTAACAAATAAAAAGATCACACGAGCCTCAAAATCCGCGCGCCCACATACTCTCTATTTTAGCCACTCATCCAGCCGTCGAAAACATGCTGACGCAGTCGCGCTTCACGCGGTATACTTAACTTTTAATCCAGACTTATTTCCTTTCATTTGCAAAAACCAAGGCGGATACCCTTGTAAGGGTATTCGCATCGACAACTTACTGGACCACATTAAGCGAAGTCCCCGTCGCTTCGCAAAATCGAAAAGGTATTAGCTTACCCAAGCTGCTGACGAAAGGAGGGACCAATCCAATTAGCCGACAGACACAGGGTAGAGGCCTCCATCAAACCATGCCTCCACAACTATATGCTGCCAGGTTTCTAACCCGGGCCCTCATCGTCCAGGCACTAGGACGCTGACAGCATAAGTTTCAAAGGCCTTCCCAATCGTCCCCTCCCACCGGTCCTAGACAACCTTCGGTTTCTCGTTGGGTATCCCTAGTCCTGGCCAAAACTAGGGAAGCGGACCCTAACCGAGACCTTTGAAGACACTCGCGCCTTCCTTCTCATAAAATCTCACGCAATCAAATACACATACGTATATATGTATACATAATATCCACTCACCTCTTTCTCTAGTCTAGTACATAAAGGCTAGGTCTCCATCTTGGCCAACCATAGCCTGGCTAATCGGACCAGGACTACGGCCCACCGCGTTGTTATTTAAGCGGCAGTACCCTCGTTGGTTACGCAACGATAGGTTTTCTCCTGATAAGCATTCAATCAGGATTTCCCAAATATCTCAACCTTCACTATCTTACGAGGTAATTTTCCTGGGGCGGGCAACTCCCCTTAAACTCTTACCCCGCGGTCCCGCAGCCAGGTTCCGTCGGCTAGCAGCCATCCACTGGGGTTACGCCCTACAGGTGCTAATCTTTACCGCTTAGCTTGGTATTCCTCCAATATGTCCCAGAACTAGCACTAGTGGTTAGACAGAGCGTCGCAAAACAAATCACGGGCCCACTGCGAGGTTACGCAGGGGTCTGAAGGCATTTACCATCTCTCCCACAAAAAGCATGGCATCCTTCGCACACTCACAAACAAAATCACCGCTAGGTCCACAAGGCCGTGACCGCTGACTTGATCAGAGTCAGCAGCCACCCGTCCTGAGACATCTCTCGCCCTACACTCATTGCGGCTTTCTCAAACCTTCCAAGCACATGTGGCCCTTTTCGTCAGACTTTATCACTCATCAGACAACTTACCATGCCATAAATCAGTTTACCCACCTTTGAAGGTGAATCTTCCAACAATAAAACCATCCCCTTTTCCAAAAATCCAAGGGGATCTCATCATGGAACAAAACATCCCCTCCTCCAAAAATCCGAGGGGGTCTCATCATAACACACAACACCCCCTTCTTCCAAAAATCAAGGGGGTCTCATCATTGAATAAACATCACTAAGAGACCATCTTATGGGTCCTCACCACAACTTAAGCAATGAACAACCGGTATGGTGAAGCACCCGAGTCTCAGGGACTCATACACCTTCAAAAATCCTCACAACCTTTCACAAACGGACTGCACTCTCTCCCCTTATACTGTGCCCCATCAGCTGCCTGTAAGCAAGTTGCATGAGTATATCGAGGAGTAGACAGTTTCACATGTCACATATTCACACATCTTTCACACAAAGTCAACATTCATCAAGATAAAGCCACACAAGTGAGAGTGATAGTGATCGTCACAAAAACCAAGCCCCTAAAGTTTCAACTCAATATGTACACCAGGATAAAATGTCTCTCTCAAGAACATCATAGGTACTCAGCCCTCACGTCCCACTCTGTTGAGTAACCCATGTCTCGAACACACGAATACGGCGGAATATACCCAAACATACACAAAAGCTCAAATTGCGCAAATCTATCCCAACTGTACACGCCAACATATCACACATCCGGACACAACCACCTAAATCACACCAAAAGGGGAAACACATCATTTGTCCAGTACTACAATCTGCATATGACCAGATGGACAAATTCGTCGCGACTACACCTAGATATGCACATATCGAGCTCAGTCTCTTTATATAAGAAGCTTTGATCCTAGTGACGTATAGACGAACCAACCCCCACTCACTCATTCCCCCCCTGGTCTCACCCTTTTTTCCTCGAGCCCCACTTATGGTTTCGTTGGCTCCCATCACGACCCTCGGCGCCTTGCCTGTCATTCCCACGACCTCTATTATCGCGTCCACCATCTCCATGGCCCGTATTGCCACGTCCGCCATCTCCACGGCCCCTTCCAACTACCTGCCTTTGACCACTTCCACCTGCCATACTGTCCGGCGAAACTGGCTGTATCGGTGGCCACAATGGTCCGACGGGTTGGATTTGGATTGGCGGGGGCCCACGGGGCATCAAGTTCATTCAAGGGCCCATATAATTGCTTTGCGCCCAGAGCATATAAGGACTGTGTGCCGACCAGAAGTTCATTCGCTTACCCGGCGCCCACTGCCCATGTAGTGTTGGCTCAATCAGAGGAGGCCCCCTTGGTGTTGCCTCACCTTCCCACTCTTGCGGGGCAACTGCTACCAGTCGCGAGCTCTGCCCCTTTTCGGTACCTTGACCGCCCTGAGCGAGGTTCCTTGCCTTCCGCTGCGATTTTGTTAACTTGAGAGGTTCGTACTCCTCTTTTATCTCGTCCTCCCTCCTTTCTTTGTCCCTCGCCTGAACACTGGCTTGCCTCTTCGGGGTTCCTATTGAGTGGGTTGACTTCTGGTCATCCTCCTCTATCCCTTTTTCACTCTGGCCAGCCGGCTTACCTGGGGAATTTTCATAAACCTTCCGCTTGCCTTTCCTGGTCTCTTCCTGCCGTGCCAACCTTTCTTCCAATGCCCCTACTTATCTTTGAAAACCACTTAACTCTGTCTGCGATGGTGCGCCCGCAACTGGTGGCCCAGAGCATTCCCCACGTTGGCCTTCTATTCCATCTTCTGGGAACCTTAGCCTTGAGAAACTCTCCAACTCATCCCACGTTTTCACCTTCTGCTTGAGGGTATACACCTCCTTACTTAGTCTTTCACAAACGAACAGGGGGAGCATGCAGCACATCGCTTTCTTGTCCCACATCTTCATAAGGCAAAAATCATGGAAGGCAAGCAGAAAGTTAGACAATTTCCTTCCTTGGAACAGCAGAGCACAGAGATCTGGGGGCATTGACTCTTGCAGCGCTTCGTGCAGCAGCACCTTCATGAGGCACGAATTTCTCCAAAGCAGGATCTTGGCGAAGCCGTTTCCTGATACGCATAGCGGGCAAGAGACCATAAAAAACTGATTCAAGTAAACTCTGACATACAAAGGCAAACTGCTAACACTTACATCCCACTATCTATCCCTTTTACTCATGTTATTCGGCCTTAACCCCTAGTTACCTTGATGCTTACTTTTATAACTACGGTACAGGGTAGAGACACGACCACAGCCAAGTCAAAAGAAACGCATTCAGTAGAAAAAAAAAGCATTCCCTATCAGCCTACTGCTGCCCGAATCTCCTCCCAGTCTCTACCCCCTTCATCTGGATCATGAGTATAGGCATATACGCTAACTATGCTGGTCATGCTCCTAAGCCACTGACTAGGGGGCGAAAACTTCAGGTCTAAATACAAACCATATATCAATTCGCATGTATAGCGCCCATATTCCCATCCTCGCGCCCTTAGAGTCGCTTCGGCTGCTGCCTCTACCCTTGCCTGTCAACCAAAACTCTTCTCTATCAAAAACTCAGGCAGGGTTACTCGTAGCGGGGCAGGTGGAAGCCCGAACTCTCCAGCGCACTTGACCTCTACACGGGTTAGTGCTTGCTCTTCTCCATCAAGGAACACTTCCCTCGACCATTTAGCTGTCGCCGTCTCAGCTACCCTCAAAGGCCTAGCAAGCGGGCTTCCATGCCCAAGCACCAACTCTATCCCATGCTTGATCAAAACGGTGGCAGAGGCGTACAGGGTCACCCTTACAATTCCGCATTCCTTCTCATTATCAAACCCAGACTCGATCCAGACAAAGATGTCCGTGCCCATCGACGTGCCCCACCATGAAGAGAGGTACTCTCCTGCTCTGACCCGCCTGGGTAAAGACACCTCGAACCCTCCCTCTTTCTCAATTGGCCCGAGCATACGCGAGTCCTCCCGTGCATAAGGCATCCTGAGTTGCCTTTGCTTTGTCTGGGTTCTGCCCATCACAAAAAACGTCCAACATACGCCTTCCGTTACTATGCTGACAATGAGGTTCTACAACGACCACCCTTGAAGCCTCAACTTCAGACCATCTTTCCCTATAATGCTCCCTTTCCAGTGTTTACGACCATCCACTTTAGAGAAAAAATAGTAATGATAATATATCACGAAGATATTGCATCCACAAATATCGCAAAATTCATAATTATAATACTCATGGAAAAACGATATATCAGCATAGTAACCAGCAACAATAACATACACGTCATACACAAGCTAACCAGTTGCTCAAAATATAAATATCTCATACAACAGGTCTATATCAAAAATCATAACATATGATAGGCACATTATGATAAGGGATATGATTGTCAACAATTCGTACTCTCAGACATAATATTTGTGACAGTACCACACTTTACTCCCCTGGCTTTGACAGAAGTATACTGTGGCGAAGGGCAGTGTAATCCTTCTTAGAAAGGATAACATCTCAAATCCCCGAGTCCCACTCAAGGATTAAGCCTCATTGCTGCTCCACCTGAATCCAGCACTCGCTCCTTAAAGATCCTTGTCTTTAAAGTAACCAACCTCACCATACACGCTTCTAGGTGCGTTATCCCGTCCTGTGCTGGTGAACCTACTTGACGCAAAAACGGCAGGGGATTCATCCCCTACCTTTTTGCAGCATGTAGTAGCTGCTTTCCTCATAGGCTAAGGTCTAACAAGACTCAAACACTTTCCTCCTATTCAGTAGTAATGTAGTTTTTTTATCACCAAAGATGCAACAACAACACCCCACTATGGACCAGGAACATAGTTCCGGCGTGGGTCTCACTACTACCTACAAGACAATATTATAACTTCTTCAAAGTCATCTCTCAGGGGGACGATAGCATAGGTTTGCAACCTTCCTTAGGGTAGACCTCACACATTGACTACCTCCTGAGAAGTACTTATCTCAAGAGGCGGTCACTCCATTCACCTCTGAATCCGCATCAGACATGGATCCTGCATAATGTATCTACCCTCTCTTTGAGGAGCAATCCAAACACATATAACTTAGTAGACAACCATAAACTGATAATAAGATGTGAGACACTCATATAGATCCTCACAGCGTAATAAGTCCATACACACCTCAAATAAACAGCCCACGCAAAAACATTCTTGAAAAAGATAATCATAGATGACATTAGGCACACAAACTCGAGTAATCGGACATTAAGCAAACTCACTTAACTAGATCTAGCATATATAAATGAGTACGATCACATAATTCAAGAGATGTCCTTAGATAGATAGTCTCAAGTCCTTAGTTCCAGCTTTTACAACTCTAAGCGGATGGTCCAAACCTGAAAAGGTTCAAGCAAAGGTCTAACATCAGTTACAACTCATTGCCCCATTAAGGGTAACTAGAATAGTCCAGGTGTTAGCTCCCTCACTGTTACTCCGACTGCCCCTAGGATCAGATACCCTCCTTTAAAAGGCGCCATGCAAGTCTACTACTTCCCGTAGTCCTTACTATTGGGGCCTTGCCACGGTACTCACTGCATCTCCTTATTGCTTTACACGCCTAATTTCAAACATACCATGCGGGACAAGCCTCGAACTTCCATGGCTATACAACTCGAGTAACTGCTTAGAATCCAGACTCAAGGCTCCCAACCCATACCCATACAAGCTTTCAACATCCTTAGCCTAACTCTCCCCGAAGTCCCATGATGACTTCTAACATAGTAGGCTTCCTTTACTCATTGTATGCTTCGCCCTAAAGCTAAAGTACCCTATTGTACTCTTGACCACTCGAATAACTCCCCTTAGCCATAACGGGTACCTTACACGGCCAACTCCCACAACCACCACACTTAGCTTTGTTAATACCACCTCATCCTACCTTAGTTGTATCAAACATGCAAACCACCACCCAAACCCGTCCACTATCGGGGTCAGAGAGGTATCAACCCCAACTACCGTCATACTGGTCAGAGTTCGCAAGTGCATAGTCGAAGTACGTGTGCATATAGTCAATGCACGGGGCGCATAGTCAAAACTTATCCCTCTCGCGCCACCCTTACTGCATCGAACCAGAACCCACTCACACAATTAACCCTTCACTCGCTTTCTATCAAACACCTTCGATCAATTAACCATAAAAAGTTCAAAAAAAACCTCTTGCTTTGCCTAGTTCTCACAATCCCATACCTGGATGTCGTTTCACCAGGGACAACGGTAGGCAACCGTTATCCCCGGCAACGGCGTCACCTCTCCTGCGCATCGGTCCGACACCGCACGAGGCAGCGCGGGACCCTCCCGGCCGCGTTACGCAGGAGTTGGTTTTAAATCCTTCGTCGCGAATATACATGGAGCTTCCGCAAGCCGCTCCGACCGAGTGCGCCAGCCATACCTCTCGCGAGCCCCTACCACAGGATAGGGCCTACGCGAGGCACAACTTACCTCCACCTTACGGGAGTTGTCACCTCCCTTCGATGGGCGTATCCCCGTCGAGCTACCAGCCCACAGTACGAAAGTTACTCGGTTGCAATCGCAGAGGCGGACCAGCCGAGGGCGTTTCTCGTTCGCTGTAGCATAGGGGGTATATGCGGTAATACGCCTATCCGACCCGCACGCGAACCGACATCTTGGGGGGCTGAAGTCCCAAGCGCGGCTCGACGTCGGTCGACTAGGACGTATTCCACTCACCACGCATACACCACTCTACGAACACAAAAATAAAACACACACACACATATGTACAAAACGACACAACGCAGACAACGCGACAACGCTCTTAGCCCTTTAGTAGTCATTCCATAACTTTCCGACGCGGAAATCGGGTAGGCGTCGCGCGCGAGACTTAGTATAAAACCGCGCGGACGCAGGGCCTACTCATATCGACTAGCAACGCAGGCGTGCGCAAGCAATCTCAAAGATGGCTTACTATGTAGTGCCCATAATCAAGCGGTCCCTCGTGGACCCGAGTACCGCTTATAACACTCAAGTGTCAGGCTCGAAGTGTCGTGAAAGTCCCTCCCTTTACGATATTGCACGGTTGAAGAAATAGCCGTGCGGCCGCCGCGGCACGTCTGGCTTTCCGCCCAAGTACCCTGGCGAGCAAGGCCAATAGGTTCTGCCCGAGGGGAGTTCCCTTCCGCGCCGAGCCTAGGGCTTGGGATGTCCTGGACAAGGACCTCGAATCCCGGCCCAGGACTAACGTCAGACAAAAAAAAAAATTCAAGAAGCATAAAATAAAAATAGAAGGGTCTTCCTTCTCTTTCAACCCATAATCTGGATGACCCTTGCGCACGTTGACAGCAGGCCGCGTGCATACCCTAGGCATACATAAATATATACATAAGGCTTATTTATATAGGACGATCACTTCTCACAGTCACAGTGGGGCTTCTCTCAGCCATATACACATGTAATCGCAGGCAGTCACATCCAGAGTCCGAACCACAACCATACCTGCAATCACATTAAAGATCCAACACAAATCCACAAACTACACGGGGTCAACTTCAACCATTCTCTACGCTCATACCCCTTGCTTAAGAAATACAAACCTCACTCCTATGCAACTCCCCAAAATAAATACTCAGTACTTTTGTTAAGTGACCATTCAATAAAGTTCGGGTGAAAATACAATGAAACAATTCAAACCACAGGGCTAAAGCCTTTAGGTTGAGTGACAAGAGTTGATTGGAGTTGAATCATAAACCGACGAATCGGCAACCGACATGTTATCAGTAATAACAGAAGATGACCCTCGTAGGATAAGGCTGAAACTAGTCCACATCCTAAATCAAACGGTCCAACGGACATGTAACACAAGACAGGTCAATTCCCAGGCTAAACCTATAAGTCAATGGAGAATAACTTCCACACCATGATCTCACAAAAATCGCTTTACTTAACTAAGCCTGAATCCACCTCTAAGTAGTGCCCAAAGCAAAGGTAGACCATGACATAATCTCCCCTAGTGGATCGCCTGAATCGCCACCTGTCAAAATATAATCTATCTCCTCTAAATCAAGAAAATTTCGGCACCGCTTCCCGTATGAAAAGTGTCTTTTCAGAATTTATATCAGTCTGAATATGAAACTAGAAATAGTCTTTGAGTTTTCAAAGTCCAATTTCTGGATTTGTAGAAATTTCGGCAGCGCTTCCTGTAGAGAAAGTAGCTTACAAAAATTTACACAAAGTCAAGTATAACAAAAGATCCCAGAAAATGCGAGAATTGATCTAAGTTGAAAAACTTACCTAAAAAAATGTAGGAATTGAAACTAACTCCAATCGCTCTAGCACGTGGCAAACCTCTAAAGCAACTACCTATCAACCTGAAGCTCAGACTAAGTAGTAGCCTCACTCAGTCACATGCAGGTCAAACTACAAAGGTAAGTACTCTCACCATCCCGAGGTATAACAACACAACAATAGTTCATGATCTTTCAATGCTTTATCCCTTTATACCCAGCTTATATAAGGCGTAAAGTCAGGCCATCAAATCTCTTGGAACATGTTTGACTCAGCCATTGAGCATGCACGAACAGGTTGCACAACTACTTTTCTCTTCTTTTGGGCATATGACTAAGCCATTCATCTTAGAAGCAAAGCTTCGTTGCTCTGAACTGTTTAAGTAGCCAAGTTGTATATATCTCTCTGAACTTTTATCTTGAAGGCGGGCGTAGGACTGAGTCATTCATCTTAGAAGTTAGAACCAATGCTCAGCCGACCCAAGTTACCTTCAATTATATTCTTAATTGTACTCTCTTCAATTTACGATAAGCTATAGTCAGACCATCCAATCTTATGGAACCCGTGTCTAACTAGCCTATTTTTAATAGGATAGTAATAACGTATAATCAAATTATAACCTTGGGTTTCAGCATGTGCGAGGCTTTGAGCCAGACCCCCTGAACTTACAGAAGGATCTAACTCTCTGCCTGATTCATTTCTCTCTAAAGTATCATGTGTGAGGCATTGAGTCAAACCCCCTGAACTTACAGAAGGGTTTGCCTTTTGCCAAAGATTACTCCCTCAGAATAAAAGTAGGAAGAGAGTGAGTCACCTTAACTTACATAACAGCTCGGCCCCCTCGTTCAGAAACAAGGGAAGTTAAGAAAACCCAAGAAACAAGGCAACTCAGGATACCTAAACTTATAGAGCGCTCTGAGCTCCCGAAAATCAAACACAATCAAACCCTCACAAGTCAGAGCAGTCAGGCCGCCTAAACTTATAGAGTGGTCCATCCCTCCATTCATATCACACCACCGGGCAGTGTGTCCGAAAATCGATTCAACGCGGGGTCCGCGTTAAAAAATTGAACGCGCATTCAATTCGCGTTCAATCCCCGTTCAAACGTGAGTTGGACGCGAATGAACGGGGTCC
>BFEA01000424.1:716284-728282 GCA_003427395.1 Chara braunii | reverse complement strand
GTATGGCGGCCAAATTTTTTTTTTTTTCTTCTGGTTTGAGTGTTCGGGCAAGTAGGTACACGTGTCCGAAGCCCAACGCGCGAATTCCGTTTTTCAGAATTCGACGCGACACCCCCATTTTTGCATTTAACGCGATTTAACGAGGGGTCGGGGGCCCGTTAAACGGATGAATGCACGTTCAATTTTTCGCGTTCTCCGTAAAAAAAATACACAGGCACCAGGTCTCCTCAAACTTATGGGGACTTCCCAGCCTCCAGAGCACTCAGGCTACCTAAACTTATAGAGCGGCCTGATTGCTTCATGCAAACCAAAATAAACAAAGCGCTGGGCTTCCCCAAACTTATGGGGATCTCCCAGCCTTAACGAGCCAACCAAACTGCATACAATACTGCCTTCCTTCCAGCCTTCCCCCAGATGCAACCCTCTTTCGTTCACAATCAGCTTTCAGGCAACCAACAAATTTGAAACTGACCTTGCACCCACATTGCTTTACTAAGTCTGAATTCCAGTCTTGAAAGTCAAACCAAAATCAAAGTACAGGATTCACGCAATACACTCAGTCAAACCATAGAAGGGTATACAGCTAGGCGCTATAGTTGGGTTTATAGAAGGGGTCAGGGAATTACCACACAGTTCCCTGCCTCCAGGACTCCTCCTTAGTCCCAGCAGAGCTCCCGCAATCGGTGGGGCGAACCTCCCACAGAGGCCTTGGCGCTGATTACAGGTTGCAAGCCCGCCTGCCGCCTTTCCACTCGGAACCAATAGGCTAGACTTAGAATAAGAAAGGCAGTAGGAGAAGCTTTTAGGCTCTCTGATCCGAGAAGGGTGCTCTCAGACTCACAAGAGAGGACCGTGATGTCTTGGATCGCCTGAGGGCCCCGCAATGGTGGCCAAAATCAACAGCTTGGTCAAACTTGGAGTCACCCTGCTGAATCAACTCTCCGTTGACAACCCTCTAGTCCGCAGCAACAGACCCTCATCTTTCAGAGATCTCAGCCTTCCCGCCTAGTGTCAAACCCCCACCCTCATCGACCCCAGCCTCACACCACGGGCTACCCCTCTCAACCAACCACGACTACACAGTCTGGGGAGGCTCCTCTAAATATAGCACTTCCCGACGCTTCATTCGAGCACGGTTATAACAACCCCGTACAGTAACGACGGCCCGCAATCACCTTCTCGAAAGGGATGATAGCGGTATACCGCCGCAATGCTTAGCGCAACCGAAGTCCAGGGCGGCCGCCCAGTGCAGCGGTTTAATAAGTCGAAGCTCACTGACCAGCTGCTCGGCCAATTAGCAGCCACGATTCTCGAGCCTCACCAATCACCTCTCTCCCTGCAAGTTTCTTCTCCACGGACCAATTTGAATCGGCCAAGTGGGCGGCCAGGAGCAGGCTGACTGCAACAGCAACGCATTCCGGCACGAGACGATCAACAACGTGCCGGGTCAGCCCACCCAGTCGTACGGGCATAACTTAGCGGGCAGTTTTCCAGTATGCAGCAACATGGTATGTGGCTACGGCCCTCCGACTTGAGCAGGTAAGTGCTCCTTGCCCCCGTGGCTGCCCTACGTCGTTCCTTCCGATAGAATGAGCAAAATTGAATGAGTCTTTTGTTAGGAAGAGACCGGATACATGTGTGCAGGGAAATGGGGAAGCAATATTTTCATCGCTAGGGGCAGCGCTTTGGCCACTAGGTAGGCACCCCACCCCCGCTGCTCACTCGGTAGCCCGACGTACTTGGCCCTCTACTTGGCCACTTTCACACTGCTTCACGGCCAAATGCAGGCGGGTACGTAGCCCCCCCCCCCGATGTACCTGGCTGCAATAGCTGTCAGGTCCGCCCCCCTTTCGTGATCTTCGAAGGCGGGCGAGACTATGTATCTCGTCATCCATCCCCTCCAGGTACGTGTGCACCTCCTGCTCCCTCTCCCTCTCTCTCTCTCTCTGTTATGGCCGAACGTACCTATCCATTGATACGGCCAGAGCAGACGAAACCCGAACAGCGAGGGGTAGGACAAGGACAAACGAAGGGGCCGAATCTACCCCCGAACATTGAAAGATTCATTGCCATAATCGTATCAAGTGAAATTCTACCCCTGAGCGCAACTTCCATCCTACTAACTTCTACTCTACTAACTCATTGCTAATTTTGAGCTCGGATTCGGGGTCGCCGACCTTCAAAACCCCCGAGTCTAGTCTTTGCTCGCCAGGTCTTGTTTAGGCTCGGTCGGGTTTCGCATTGACTTCCCCCTCCATAACGGCAACCCGTTGCCTTCACGCAGCCCATAACACTTGTGGCACCTAATCCACCACTTCACTGCAGATTTCGATCGCGCCATTCAACTGGCGACGCCCCGAAACCCCGGTTTTGACCCCCTCTTCGCTCGATTCCATTCGGAAACGAGCGAGATACTCGTTTCCTCCTTCCTTCCTCCTCCCCGCCGTAGCTCGGCGGAGCCCTTTCTCTTTCTTCCTTCTATTCTACTCACTTTCTCCTAAAACTGACCTCATAATCCTACTCGCCTTGGCCTAAAAACCTGAAATCGGCCTTTACATCGCCCGCTCCGTTAAGGAACGAGCGAGTTATGTCCCCCACATTCGGCCATGGCTCCTTTACTACCTCTCCGAACTTTGAGTGCACCCGGCGCTATTCTGCGCCAAGGTCCATCCTCCCCGCTACTCTACCTCGGCTTCCACACAACGCCCGTCAGCCTGCTGCGCTACCTGGCGGGCCCCGCTGCCTGTCGCCTCGACTGCGCCTTATACCGACGGGCGTCCGACCCGTTCCCTCTTCTCCTCTGCGCTCGTCACTTCAGCACGCCGTCTCTCCTCTGCGCTGCGCTGCCGCCTACCTCGCTCCTTTAGCACCCGTTGGGTTTCAGTCCGACACTACCACCTCCCCTTCGCTTGCTCGGCCCGGCCCTGCTTCTCCTGCCAGCGTTTCGCCCCAAAGGCTAGTGCAGCGCCTGCTGCTCGACCCCTGTGCCGTGTAGAGCCAGTACCGACTTACCAACTGGCGAACTCGTTCACAACGCTCCTCCTTGGCTCCCACTGGGCTGTCCCGCCGCCACCCCTAGCCCTTTTGCTACGCCACTCCGCAGACCCTTTTGTTGTGCCACTCCGCAGACATTTCGTGGCCCGTGGTGAAGCCTACAGCTTGAACCCCAATAAAGCGGGCCCAAATGCGGATCTTAGTGATCGTAGCAAATACTAAAATGGAACCCTCAGGGACAGAAGTGGAGAGGTTTCCCCGCGATCCGAAACTTGCCGTGGCGCCGGCACGGTCTCCCAACAATGCCCCCGGGCCGCCCTCTAGCCCTCTAGCCCCTGCGCCCGAGCATGGCCCGCCATGCTACGGGCCCCAACGACACATCCATTCTCAACCTCTCACGACCGATCGCGGCCGGCCGACGGTGCGCTTGTAGCGGCCCCCACCCTTTCATGCTTCTTCCGCTTCATGGGCAAACCACCCACCTGCTCGCATGCACGTTGACTTCCTCGGCCCACACCTTAAGATGGTGGGACCAAGGTCCTCCACGAGTTTCCCAAATATGCAAGGCACCCATGGGTTAGTGAAAAAGGAGATGCGCCCTCAAGGTCCTTGACCACCATGGCGACCGCCAACTCAGGAAAAGTGATAGTACGTAGTAAATAAAAATATCAAAAACCTTTGATTGCCAGAATATCACGACTTAGGAAAAAGAATACGCTCGCTCTGTGCTGACGCCGCCAATGGCAAAACCAAAAGGGGATAGCCTCGCCAGGCCCTTCGTACTACTCCGATCCCCCGCGCCACTGCCTCTCAATCTTAATCCTTGAATCTCCATGATGAAAGTCCGACACCGTAACCACTAACGCTAGGCCCCAGACCGGGTCTAACTCTAGCGGTTGCCTAAATAAACGGACACCGCGCGATGCGCCCAGTTACTGGGACGCCTTCAGAAGTCATACTGTCATCGATGCCGCCCTCCGCACGTACGCACAGGTCACAGGCAAGCTTATCAGTCAACGAGACATAATCTCTTTTAATCCCTGTTCAATCAGACGGAAACAAATTCTGGCCGGCGAACACGCCGACCCTTCAATCATCAACAAATAAAAAGATCACGCGCGCCTCAAAATCCGCGCGCCCACATACTCTTTATTTTAGCCACGCATGCAGCCGTTGAAAACATGTAGACGCAGCCACGCTTCACGCAATATACTTAACTTTTAATCTAGACTTATTTCCGGTCATTTGCAAAAACCAGGGCGGATACCCTTGTAAGGGTATTCGCACCGACAGCGGCCCCCTTCGGAAGCAACAAAAAAAAAAAAAAAGTGAAATTTGGGGGGGGGTTATAAATGTCATTTTTAGATGTGTTAAAATAAAAAATAAAAACCACAATTTTTTCTCTTTTCTTTTATTGCTATGTGTGTGTCTCTATCTCTCTCTTTCTCTCTCTCTCACACACACACACAAAAAAACAACAACTGTTGTATATTTCCATGTTCTAGGGGTAGATTCATTCGATTTTGATCATCCTATCGATGGAAGTACCATGAGGCCAACCGCAACGTTGGAGACTTTAAGCTACTGGTTCTCTCTCTTTCTCTCTCTCTCTCTCTCTCTCTCTCTCTCTCTCTCTTACACACACACACACACACACACAGACACACAAACAAGTATGGCAGTGTATATTTCCACGTTGTAGCGCTAGATTCGTTCGATTTTGCTCATCCTATCGACGGAAGTACCATAAGGCCAGCCGCGACGTTGGAGACTTACCTCTCTCTCTCTCTCTCTCTCTCTCTCTCTCTCTCTCTCTCTCTCTCTCTCTCTTTCTCTCTCCCCCTCTCCCTCTCCCTCTATTTGTGTGCCTGTGTTTGACCACCACTGCTGAATTGCCCGAAGAAGAAGAAGAAGAAGATGAAGAAGAAAAACAAAAACAACACAGAAGAAGAAAAAGAAGAAGAAAAAAAAAAAAAAAAAAAAAAAAAAAACCTTGGAAAAATTTTAAGGACTCTAACTCCATATTTTTTTTGAAAAAAATGAAAAAAACAATAGTACTGTTTTTTTTTTATTTATTTTTATTTCTATTTTTTTTTTAATTTTCGTTTTTTATTTTTTACAAATCGTAAATGAAGTCAAATTAAAAAAAAACATATATGGGGTTGTAGGGCTTTCAAAACCCTACAACCCCATATAGCATAGCATTCGTGAAAACCCAAAAAAAAAAATTGTTTGGTTTGCATGAAAATTTGTAAAGATTTTGATAGTACATTTTACAGGCCTCCTGCATATACAAAATTCTATGTGATGTAAATTAACAAAAAAAATATATATATATATTTTCAGAACCAGTGAAAGTGGTAAGGAGAAAAGCAAGTTTTTTTACAAAAAATCATTACATTGCAAAGCACCGTTTGTTCAGAACCTGAAATATCCCAATTTTTTGTTTATCTAAAAAAATCATATTTATAGTTCTATAAGGTATGTAGCACAACGAACCTATTGGAGCGTTTTCCAAACCCGCACACATGTTCTCTTGTTCACGAATACTTTTGCTTGGATATGATCTTATCATACATGAACGAATATATTATTTTTTATTAAAATATTTTATTATTTTTTAATTTTAAATCGTGGTTGGTTGAGAATTTGAAGATGTCTCCCAAACAAAAGTTGTTTGAATTATTCTTTTACATAACATATATTTTTCGGGCCTCATGTATGAACAAAGTTTTATGTGATGTAAATTAACCACAAAAAAGGAATAAAAAAATATTTTTTTAGAACCACTGAAAGTGTAAGGAGAGAACCAAGTTTTTTACAAAAAATCACTACATTGCAAAGCGCCGTTTGTTCAGAAACCAAAATATCCTAATTTTTTGTTTATCTAAAAAAAACATATTCATAGTTCTATAAGGTATATAGCAAGACGAACCTATTGGAGGGTTTCCTAAACACGCACACATGTTCTCCTGTTCAAGAATACCTTTGCTTAGATATGATCTGTCATACATGGACGAATATATTGTTTTTTATTAAATTATTTTTAATTTTTTTATTTTAAATAGTGGTTGGCTGAGAATTTGAAGATGTCTCCTAAACAAAAGTTGTTTAAATTATTCTTTTACATAGCATATATTTTTTGACAAGGGTTTTACAGTTAACTTAAAAATGGATTTATATTAATTTCTAGTTTTATAAACTAGTTTTCGCAGAGCTTCGTTTTTACAAAACTGTTGAAAATGACTTAGAGTTCTATAAATGAGTATTCATTGAAACTTTTTTTTTTTAACATCTTTCGAGTTCGCCTTGCAGTCCTTAAAGATTGTCTTGCTTGAGTTATATTTTTTGCCAATCTACCGAGAATACTGGAAAAATTGTTTTGGCACATTTTGAGAATCGCTATACTTTTTGTTCGTTTTCTTGCCTTCTTTCTTGGGAAACAGTTAAAAACGTTCTCTGTTATATGCCAAAAAAAACAGTTTAACTTTTACTTTTTCATTCTATAAAAAATGTTAGGTTTTGTGGTTTTATTAGGTTTCACGACTTCAGTGTTATATATATATATATATATTTCACTTTTTTTTTACAAGAAAAAAATCCAAAAAATCGGGCCGAAAACTAGGTCTGGTGGCTGTGGCTGCTGCCAACTTTTTCGGTCGCGGCAACCGAATTGCCCGCGGCCTAGGCCGTGGGTGTCACATAGAGGCAAGATGTCCCACGGTCGACCCTTCTACCCTAACACAATTAGAGGACAACTCTAAATAAGTAACCTATGTGGTGACTAACCGCTTTCCTTTCGAATTAACAACATTACAACCATATCCCTACATCGTCTTACTAAGTGAAGACCGTATGTTAGTCGTGAGAATCAACCAACCAAGTACGTAGTGTAAGTCGACCTTTATGATTCCATGAAGCAAATCACTTGAACTTGGCCCATGTTCTATGGAATCAGGCAACATTTTACTTCTGTCAATCTCCCCTTATAATACGTCGGATGTGTTGCGTGATCAGTTGTTGTTGCTGCTTAGTAGCCATAACATCTTCTCTGAATACCCTGGCATCCCTGACTGCCCAAATAACCTCCATCAAACCCCCCCTAAACAGAGAGCTATATAACCCCAACCTGATGTAAAGGGGAGCCCAGCGGGGAGCATGCATGTAAGCATCCAATAATCAGCCTAATCAAAAGTTCCCTTAGTGATATTTCCCCAGTGCTCTTTCCACCACATAAGCAATTTATCCACCAACGGGCAGTACAGCCAGATATGTATCATATTCTTCCAACCCCAGTTACAGCGCAAGCACTGTGTGGGTATGTCCATTCTTTTGGCTGAGAGCCACATCGCTGTAGCTGTTACCAGGAGGGACTGTAACCAGATAATGCTTGTGTGCTTCTGAACAGGGGTCTTAAATCAAGGCTATCCAAAACGTCTACAGACCCTGGTCTATCACACCCACTAATTGATGTGCCTGTGCTCGTCTGAGGGCCAAGGATGTCCCTATCTTTGGGCGTCGTTAGACACTCCTTTGGGACCCGAAATCCACAAGGAAGTGCTCGTTCCACCTATCCTCGGGGATGATTTGTGAAAAAAAAAGTGAAAACACTACAAGGAAATTTCCTTGTGGCATCCTTGTGGCTCCAGCCAATATCTCCTAATCCCTAAGGGACCTCCCGAGGTTCCTCGGAGCACAAGGAAGCTTGATATTCGAAGCGGCAAAGGTACGCATCAACGCACAGTTTCGGTTTGAGGGTGGTATAGACATGGTCTGCCCAACGGGAGCACGGACATCCCTGCCCTCCACCGTCGGGCTGGCACCCCAACGGCTCCAAACGGTCACCGTCCGCGTAAGGCCTCTATTCGACGAATTGGTCATCGTCATCCAGTGTCATGCGGTCTGCTGCGCTGGGAGATCGTCGACAACGGTCGGAAATTCGAATGCTTTTCGGCGCCGGCGCTTTCATCGACGACGACAGTGTTTTTTGCAAGATCGTCGTTTTCCTCGGTTTTCGTCACGCCGTGCACGTATATGCACAAATCTTCCCTCACTTTTCCTTATCTCGACGGCGTTCTTCGGTGGACGTTCGACCACTGACCTGGAGTTGCTGCCCTTTCCACGACCCTTACATGGTTGACCTGCTGCACAGGCTGCCTTTGGTACTCCTCATCGTCGTGCTGCTTGTCATCGTTGTCTTCTTCCACGTGTGTTTCGTCGGCTGGCTCCCTGTCGCGGCTCGCAAAAGGAGGTACCGCGACAGTATGGATCGACGAATAACCAACGTTAGAGCGACAGGCACGACAACAAGAGCGAGCAATAGGCAACGCACTGGGGGGTCTGTGGGCAAGCAAGCGTACGACCCCGCGCTGTATGCTCACCTGCCTTCACATGAGATTCCTCTGCTGCCGACGGATGACGAGTGGGAAGACGTGAGGTCGTCGACTGTGCCGTTGAGAAGTGGTTCCACGTAGGATTGGGCGGTGACGCAGTGGTACAGTAGCAGGCAGGCGGAGACCCCGTGGCAGAGGGGTCCATGACACCGCCCAGACGACCCTAAACGGTGGGGACAGCAACTGGGGAAGTTCAGGACCAGTGGCAACAGGCAAGGAAGAGGAAAATAAAATATTGGAAAATGTGCCTGCGACTAATGAGGAGGATAACCCCACTCTTCTGGGCCTTAATATAGCAGCGATTTTCCAAAAAATCAGCAAGACCATGGAGGTAGCTATCCTAAGCCTTGGAGGGGAAGGGGTGGATGCGGGCCCTAAGCCCGTGACCACTGTTGCAGAATTGGAGAAAGTAACGTATGGGGATAGAAAAAAAATATATTAATCCTGTAGATCCATTAAATGAGTGTTGTTCAGATCCGCAGATGGATAGTATACAGGACCGAGGAAATTGTTCCCCCAGTTCAGTTCAACAGTCGGATAACAGGTCTCATCAAGGACGGACGGCCCCTCCCAATCTGCAACCCCCCCTGAGCTGATCACACAGCAAGGAGGCAACCAAGACACAGAAGACAGAATGAGGGACAAGGGGCAAGACACAGATCAGGGGAGTAACCGCTCGTCTTGTGATTCTGAGGATTCAACAGAAGAAGATAGGCCTGCTAAAGAAAAAAAAGGCAAGACAACCTCCCCGGGTAAATCAGACAAGAAGAAGGCTCTCAGAGGAATTCCCGAGCTCCAAGTGGAAAATCCACAGGAACTATTAAAAAAAAAAAAAAAAAAAAAAAGGTACCTGGTCCCTCAGATCTGCAGGAAATCCCAGAACGGCATAGTGTTCGTCACTTACGGTATGGGTACTGACCTCAAGTATCTCACCCCTAGCCCCGTGGAGGGCAATCCCACTCAGGCAGCCATGATGGCCAAGGTTAAAGCATACTTGGGAATGAATGCCCCTGTCCGAAATATACCTAACATGGGTTCCAGAAAGGTGGTGAAACCAGGTGAGAACGGCAACAAGGTTCATTTAATTATCGCTGCATTTGATATGAGACCCCGCGAAAAATTATCTGGAACAGGTAGAAAAATCTAAAGGGATCTGGTGCCCGTTGGACTGGGTCAAGGACGAGAAAAGACTGCACGCTAATATGATGTACACAGCTGAAGCAATTTCAAGTGACGTTCTCATTGAGTTTAACCAACAGTTAACCACGGACCACAATTTGTTCTCGGAATTTTTTGACGAAATGCTATCCGTACCATGGCAGGGGAATGTGTCAGAAACAGGGGACCACAGGAGAAGGAAGTCAAGCCTTACCTCATCCCACCTGAAGGCCCCTGCAGCTACCTCCTTCACCACTCCGAAGGGGGAGACTATCTCCAGCTTCCCCCCCCCAGTTTCTCCCTGATCCAATCTGTGGGGGCAGTGTCCGCAAATGAATAAACTGAGAGTGGTCTCTTGGAATGTGCAGGGCCTGGGGGAGTCAAATGACAGGCATAAGTGGTCTAGACTAAAGTTTTGGATTCACCAGCACAGAGCCCAGGTAGTACTTATCCAAGGGACTAAACTCAATGAGGAAAAAACTGAAGACTACCGATGGAAATGGCAGGGCTCTCAATTTTGGGCCCCTGCAGAGGGCACACGGGGAGGCATGGCCATTTTGTTTCATAAAGACCTTCAAATCTCGATAATTGATCAATTTTCTGATTCTTTGGGGAGATGGGTCTGGGTGACATTGAGCGTGCGACATGGTCCTTTGCATCAATCTATGCCCAGTCGATAGATGGGATCATGGGAGAATATTCAATTTTTTGAAGTTCTTCCCAGAGTTCTACCCTCGTCCCCCAACTTGGTATTGGTGGGGATTGGAATACAATTATGGACCCGACACTGGATTCCTCAGCGGCAGATGGGTTTCGCAAAGATTCTGTGGCACTGGGGGAGTTGGTGGAGGCCATGGATCTAGTGGATCCCTTTAGACAGATTCACCCTACGTCCAAAAGGTTCACATGGGTCTCACACAATCTCTGACTAGATGGTTCCTATACAAGGTTGAGACTAGACTTCTTTCTGCTAAGGAACAAACCTGCTGAATGGGCAATGGAGGTGAGCATGCCATTTGACCCCATGTCTGACCATAGACCAGTCTTGGTCACATTTGTACCGGACAACCACATAGTTAGAGGCAGGGTTTACTATAGACTCAACACAAAACTTTTGAACAACGAACAGTTGGTGGCGTCGATCGGTAAGTCCATCACCAAACTTAGGAACATGAGACAGTTCTACGCCTCCAAATTAGACTGGCTGGAAGCGGTCTATAGGACGGCGGCGTCAGACTTTAGTTTTGTGTCAAGAGCAAAGGCATATCTGTCACGCAAAGCAGAAGACACATGTATTGAGCAAATTGAATAGCCTGAAACCAATCTTCACAAAAATCCGCGATTCGCTGCGTATTGGATGGCTCAAAGAAACTCATGGGTTGACAAATTGGATAATATTCAACTAGAAAAGGATCGGGTGTGGGCAGAAAGAGCAAGGATTAAATGGATGGATGCCCGTGACAAAATGACAAAAGAAAATTTCAAAAGACTATCTTCAAAAAAACGTTCCTCCCTGATCATTGAGTTAGACCATCCCTTTGACTCCTTTGAGCCGGGGGCTAAGGATACAGGGAAGATTCTTGAGTACGCCAGATTGTACTTCATGGATATCCTCACATCTTCGAGACAGAGATTCCCGGATCCGAGCGACGATGTCTTGCAAAAACAAATGAGGAAATGTTTTGAGGTCACACTCTCGGATCATGGGAGGCTGGATTTGGACCGCCCCATCACATTGGAAAAACTTACCCAAACCCTTAAGGAGATGTAGAGAGGGAAATGCCCAGGCAACGATGGTTTGCCAATTGAGTTCTACGCATCCTTCTGGTCTCTCTTAGGCCCCGCGCTGGTAGAGATATTTGGCAAGGTCCTCGAAGGTCAGGACTTAGGGGAAGAGATGAGACTGGGTACCATTTTCTTACTATATAAGAAATGTGATAAAAGGAACATTTGAAATTGGAGGCCGATTTCCCTACTTAACACCTTCTACAAACTATTGGCTAAGACCTTAGCGAATAGGCTGAAAAAATACCTCCCGACCTTAGTGGGAGTAGAGCAGAAAGGATTTGTTCAAGGAAGAAATATTCTAAATAATGTGATGTTTACGATTGAGGCTTTAGAAATTATGAAAGACGACCAACAAGAGGTGGTAGTACCTATGAAACACCCGCGGACGCGTCCGCCGGTCCAATCTCGGATGGCGGACGCAGACGGGTCCGCATCCGCGGCCTACCTGGTCCACACCGCGGGCCCGATTTTACCAGAATTTTCCTGAATTAAATAATAAGTTTAAAAATATATATATATATACATGGGGTTGTAGGGAATTTTAAGCCCTACAACCCCATATATTTTTTTTTGGAATCCGACTTTGTTTCGGATTTAAAAAAAATCAAAAACTAAATTCGATTTAAAATATATATATATATACATGGTAACCGGCGTTCGGGACG
>BFEA01000424.1:703851-715280 GCA_003427395.1 Chara braunii | reverse complement strand
GTGTGTGTGTGTGTGTGTGTGTGTGTGTGTGTGTGTTTGTGTGTGTGTGTGTGTGTGTGTGTGTGTGTGTGTGTGTGTGTGTGTGTCCCTCCCTGTTCCCTCGTAATGGAGGTCCCGTTGGGGTAGGTCTTGAAGATGTTGGACCTACCCTAGCAAGGGTAGATCCTCCATGTGAACCAAGCCAGTTTTGTGGTTTACACACACAGAGTTCTTTTTTGTTTTTTGTGGCAGTTTTTCTATTTGTTGAGGTTGCTTTTAGTTTTGTAGGTTTTGCAGGACCATCATTGCGTCACAGCGAAATGGTTGGTACTTGATATTATTTTTGAGCAACTTGTATGTAATGCCGAGCAGTCTGTGCTTTTGGAAGCCATTGTTCTGGAGCGTGCAGATTGTTTGCTTAATTTCTTTTGCAGCATGGGTGGGGTCAGATTCGATTGTCATGATCGTGATAATTTGGGTATAAGCACGTTGAGCGATTGTTGTGTTGGTCTGTTAGAATTGGCCTGAATAAAGAGTGTGATTGGGAAGTTCAGTTCTTTTCTTTTGTCGTATTTGGTTGTTGTGTATTGTCCGGTATGCAGGTTTGTGACAGTGATGGTGGCGTTGAGGAAGTTAGCTTTTATTCCTGTGGGGATGTTGTTTATGAGCGTTTTCTGTGTTGTCTGCTCATTTAGTGTTATCAGTTTGAGGGGGTATAGGTAGAATTTGCTGCGGGGGCTAGATATTTCGGGGTTGATAAATTCTCCAATCCGAGGGTTGTTGATGATGTGGAAGTCGTCAAAGTATCGGAAGACATGATGGAATAAATGCAGGAGGTGTCTGTTGCATTTGTGTGTGATTTTTCTCATGAACTTATATTCATATTTGAAAAAATAAATGTTGCACCAAACGGGGGAGCAACTTACTCCTATTGGTATGCCCAAGATTTGCCTCCAGATATTCTTTCTTAGGGAGGTGTAGGCGTTGTTGATTAGGCAGTTGTTGAACTCTTGTACGATGTGGTTGTTAATAGTTAGGTAGCCATTGGGTGGGTTTGTGTGCCATTCAAAGGTGGGGATTCATTCTTCATTGTTCCTGTAGAATTTGCAGGCGAGTTGGACGTTATTTTCGTGTGTTTTCTTCGCTTGCTTGAAGGCAATTTTGCTGAAGAATTGGATGGCTGCAGTAAAGTCATCTTCGCTGTTATCTGTAGGGATTGTTTCGTAGCATCGTGTTATGTCTGCAGAAAAGACTGTTGTAATCTGCTCAGGGAGGTTATATGTGTAGTCGGGTGTTGAGTCGATGGGCCACCAGTAGGGTACCTTTAGCCCAGTGTCAATCAAGGTTTGTGTGGTGAGTTCACCACAGTGTATTTTAACCATTTGAATCAAGGCTTTGAGTATGGCGGCGGTCAGGTCTGCAAGTGGGGAAGAGATTACATCTGCAGCGTTAGTAAGCCAATTCAACGAGTTTTTATGTTTTTTGTATGTGGCAAAGAGGTATGGGAGTTCTTTATTTCTGATTGGAATGTATGAGAATTTGACAATTAGTTGTTCTTCAATTTTGCTGAGGAGTTCTGAGGCGCTGATTGTGCAGGGCTCGAAGTCAGGGCTTGTCAATCGTTGTAGTGCGAGGTACCTAATCAAGTTTATGCATGTGATAACTGGGGTGTTGGGTGCCTTCTCGGCGCCCGAGAAGTAGAAGTGTTTGGTTAGGAATTTTATTTCGTGTTTTATTGCATGATCTTGAAGATTAGCCACTTTGTGTAGCCGAATATTTTTAAGGTTGTTGGTAATTATTTTGTCGAAGTTTTTTTTAGCTTCAACTTCTTGCTCTGGGATGAAGGGTGTACCATGTTTCATGAGGGCCTGCATGAGGAGAGTCCAGACTTCCTGGGCGACATTGGTGATATTTTGTGCTTTGGGTGTAGCGGGAGGTATATGGTTGAGACCTTTATCGAGCAGGTTTCTAAGTTCCTTATTGCCGATGATTTGTAGGTCGAGGGTAGTGACATGCGGTGGTTCTTCTTGGGGAAGGAGGTCAGCAGGCAAGGTGTTAGGGAACATGCTGTATAATGGTAAGTGGCAGAAACATCTCTCCGGAACCTGCTCCAACCAGTCTGTGAGGTTGAAGTCACGAAACACTGCAACTGGTTTGTATAGTGTTTTAGCGATATGGTCATTGTATGTCCAGGAGAAGGTGAACTTTTCAAGCGTCGGTAGGGCGTTGGGGTTGTGTTTAAGGAGGATGTTTCTGAAGATATTTTTAAATTTAAATCGCTCCATAAGGCGGTTGGTGTAGTGGCAAGGGATCACGTGCTTTTCTTGGTTTTTCCTAGTTCTTTATCCGAGCCTTCTGCCTTCCATGATCTGTAGTCGTTGTGCCTGCACATACAAGCAGTTAGGATCGGATGCGTCAAAAAAAAAATTGTCTGCACTTCCTATCGCTTGGATAGTCTACGGCCTTTGGTGGGAATAGTAGAGCATTTATTATAGTTTTATTCAATAGTCTGTCCACTAATGGTAATCTCATCGTGATCTAATCTTTAAGCTGGTAATAGTATCTATGTTATGCCAAGCTTTCCTATCAGAACTCCGTTTGGAACGCAGTATATGGTCGCAGTGCCCTTTCTATCTTTTGCTGCTATCCATATAGGGTCTTCTGTAGGGGTTACGCTTTAGTAGTGTTGCCCTACAGAGTCTAGCTCTTAGCAATGTTAGAGGTGCGGTACAGGTATTCTAGGCTAAGTCGTCTGCAAACCCGTTTCCAGGTTTCATCAGAGCTCTGCGATTCAGTGTTTAGTGTGGTCTGGTCACTGGTCGTTCTCAGGACGGACGAGTCCGCACTGCTGGCCCCGTAGTTCGTTCTTAGAACATCTATTGCAGAGACAGGTCTCATTGGAGTACTCGGTGATGGCGAGCCGACAGTAATCGGAAACTGCATCCTTTCACCCTCAATGGTTTCATTGCTGCTGACCTGGATGACTTCCTGGTTGTCCGACACTGCTGGTGGTGGCGCGGGGGCATGGATCTCTGGGGCAACTGTCCATTGATTGAGGAGTAGCGTAGCAGGTGGTGCCCAAGTATGTGGGACGATCTGGGTGGCGTTCCCAAGGAGGGGGTTTGTTGTACCAGAGTGTAGTCTGTGGTCAATCAGTATGTGTTGTTCTTATGCAATGCCATGTTGCGCCTATTGTGTAGCAGCAATGTTCCGTCGTTGTTGCTGCGCCTCTAGGATGTCTTGCATGTCAGGCTCCCTCTGATCATACTGGGGACGTCTCCTCCTTGACTGCTTTCCACCTTGCTTGTTCCCCAGCCGTGCTTGGTTCTTTTGCGTCGTGTTACCCCTTCTGAGGTTTTTTCTTTGCGGTGTAGGTAGCGGTTTCATGGCGATACTGAGGAGTTGTTCCCGTCTACGTGCTTGCCTTTCTGCATCCGAGTGTGTAGTGCTGTGTGCAATAGTTGGGTTTGCGAGGGGACCTGTGGCTACATTGACAGCCGTGGATGTCTGGCCATTTGCCGGTGCATTGCTGCCATTGCCGCGCAGGGTGAAAAATGTGGTGAGGACCGGTTGTGCGGTTCTGTTGACGAACGTGGGATTGGTGTTTGTGGGTAGGGGTGGTCGTGTCGTTGAGGGAGTTGTGGCAGCAGTGGGGATGTTGTGTATTACGTGGGGTGCTGGCATGCCTATTCAAGGCCACCCGACCGTGTTGGGCAGGGGGGCTGTGTTGTTGTGTGTGCTTGGTGGTGCGGTGATGCTAGCTGTTGCTTGCGGGTAAGCGAGGTTGTGACTTGCGGGGTGATTAAGGTGACGCATTGTGTTTGCTGCAGGGATGTGTGTTATGTTGGTTAGGGGAGTGTCTGTTACGATAGCACTAAACTGTCGGTGCAGTTGTGTGCCGTTTTCTTGAAGTGGTGTTGTGGAGGTGAGGTCATTGGAAGCGCGGGAGGGCGTCGTGCTCGGAATGACAGAGGGCGTAGGTGCAGGTGTGTGGGTGTGGTTTGTGGTAGCATTTGGGGGTGTCGGAGATGGTGTTGTGAGCGGAGTAGTGGCAGTAGGAGAAGATCCTAATCTCATCTGCCTGCATCTCCGAAGTGAATTGTCAGCCTCGTCAGAGCGTTGGCGTTGACTGCTTGCTACTTGGACGAGGAGACCTTCAGCGTTGGGAAGTAGAGCAGCAGTGAACCTGTGCACGAAGGGAACGTCCTTGAAGTCCTCGAACCCGAGGATTTCTTCTGAAGTTATCCTAAGGTTTTGCCCGATGAGATGTACGATCTTCATCATGTACTCTCTCATGAAGACGAAGGTAACTTGCGCAAGGATGACTTTCTTCCAGGACGTCCGCAACAGCGCTTGGAATTCTAACATTCTAATCTTGTCTGACGGGGCGTGTGGGTCCAGCTTGTCCAGGTTTCCGGTCACATACCAGAGCATGTGATCGAACCATGTGAAGTTTTTTTCGCAGCCCAGACAGTCACACTTCAGGAAGGGTCTCCCATTATTCCACAGTTTCTTGAGCTCGGCCAGGTCGACTGGGAACTTGGGGATGCCCTTTTGATGCAGCAACGACTTCTTGGGGCACTTTCCTTTCTCCATTTTGGAGATTGGTAGGAAGTCGGCACTAAGGCCAGCTCTCCTTGCTGGGAAGTGTATGGTCCCGTTCCTGGCGGCGGTGCGACAGTTGTCAACATCTGCGGTGCTGAGGCCAGCGAGGGCCATATAAGCCTCCACACTGATTGGTGCAGCATAGTTGAAGGTGTTGAGTTTCCATAAGCAGTTATGGACACGTTGTACAACCTTCTCAGTCCAGGAGCTCGATGCAAGCGGCAGGAAAGAGCTGTTCTTGGCGAATTTGTGGCTGGCTTCTCTAGCGGCAGTGGAGACTTCGGTGTGTGCGTTGTCCCGTTTTTGTGCTTCCTTTCTCTTGAAATACTCTAGTTCCATAGGAGTTAGCGAAATCCTGCTAATGTATGAGTCGGAGAAACTCTCATTACTTTCTGTAATCGAGACTTGTCCGACTGCATCGAGGTGTGAGGAGTTATAACCGTGGAGGTCGAGGATGACCTCTTCGGTTTTGGCGATGATCAGGCTTAGCTCTCTGTTTTCGATGGCTGACTTCCTGCAGACTTCTGGTATATTTCTTGCAAATTCTTAGATTTTGCTATCCAACTCTTGTGGTCTTGTCTGCATGACGCAGACGGGAGAGGCCCAGTCACTGAATGAGAGGTTCTCGACTAGGAATGGAGCCTGGCCGTTCGTTGCTTCATGGACTTGCAGAAGCACATCAGCAGGTATGGCCAGCATTGCGATTTGACAGTGTACATTGGGAGGCTTGAGCGCAGAGAATGGTCTGATGGAGGAGGTCAGCTCCGGGTGCCATCCCATTTGGATATTGTCTTCATCCTGCATGACGTTTTAAGACAGTCCAATAGTCAGTTTATGAGGACATTCGTTACAGGGTTAGTGTATTACTACTTATCTGATCTAAGGTGTCGGGAAGTAATGTCAAGACCTGAAGTGTTACTAGTTTTATTATACTGTGGAGGGAGGGGGAGGGGGGTGGGGGAGGGGGAGCCTAGAAGGAAGCACAAAGGTTGTATTTTGATGGGGCAAATAGTTGGGTTCGATTTCACAGTCACTGTTTGTTGCTAACTGTGTGGATACTGTTTTTCTTGCATCTGTGAGTTGAAGTCCGCAAATGTGATTTGTGTTTATATTGTAGTCTGGTATCAGAGGGAAGGTGCTGATATTGTAGGTATTTAGTTTATTCTTGATGTGTTATTCGCAGTGATTTTTGGTGATTGCTTTTACTTTTGTGAACACATTGTCTTTTCAACTCCGAACATTAACAATCCCATGCTTGCTCCCTGTTAACAATCCCATGCTTGTAGGTATTTAGTTTATTCTTGATAGGCATCTTTCTCCGAACATTAACAATCCCATGCTTGCTCCCTGTTATTCTGGTTGGGTGCAGATTCGAAAAGTAGAAGCAACTATTCAACAGGTTGTTCTGACCAAAGTACAACCCAACTAACTGTTAGGGTCATCGTCATTCCTTGTCTCCCACTGCAGAGCCATTACTACACATGCGGCATAATCCTTCTTTTGTGACTTTCATGGTTAATTCTTTATGGCTTAGTCAGGTCGACCAGGGATATGTTACAGAATCAATAAATAAGTGCGCTATATTGTACACGTTGTATCTAAACCTCAGGGATCTGCAGAGGTAACACTGCGAGGGAGAAGCCTCTGGGCATTGTGGTATCTTAAGGGACTCAGTAGTTTGGAGGGGACGAACACCTAACCTTTGCAATGTTTAGAGTCGTTGTTGAATTCAATATTACGCAGGCCATTGCCATGGGTTAGTACGGTGTATGGAATCCGTCTGATAAAAAAAGATTTTGGGGGTACTTGGTTCTTGGTTTTAGTGAGTTTTGCTGTGGGTGCCAGCGGGGTGCCCGGGTTGCTATTTACGTTCCCCCTTCTTAAGAAGTATGTCGTTACTCAGTTTTATTCGTTGTGTGCACAGTCTCTGGGTTTGTAGTTCACGGCGGGGTCTTTACTTCAGTTAATGTTTATTTTTTATTTTTTGGGAAAAAAATTATTATTGACTATTTATTTTTTATTTTTTATTTTCATAGTCTATTAATATTAAATTATTTTTTAATTTTTAAATTTTCAGTTTTTTATTTATTTATTACCTATTTTATTATATATTTATAATTTATAGTTTTTTATTATTATTATTATTATTATTATTATTATTTTTTTGATGATATATATGTATATATATATATTTTATTTGTGACGATATATATATATATATTGTCACAGGATATCAGAGCGCAAAAAGGAATAAAAATAAAAAAAAGTGAAATCATTTTTTATGTTCTTCCTTGAACTCCCCCTGTTCAAAACCTCTTGCATACAAGGCCGCCCACATCGTTCTAGGTTGAGCGGCAGCTGTACTTTTTCGTATTATACAAGCCGGGAGCCGGTCCTGGCGTGCCTTTTGTATATGCAGGCGACTCCTGATTATGGGTGAGGCATCACTGGCCAAGCTCATATCGAAGGTCGCTTTAGCATAAGAAATGTGCGAATACAACCTCATGTTCCTAACTACATCCTAGAATCAAGAACACCCATGATCAATCTCTTGACCCATTGGAGTGACAGTTTTGGATCCCTCCCTACAAGCTACAGCTCTGTCACTCCAATGGGTCAAGAGATTGATCATGGGAATAAATCCCCCATGGAGAGACCTAGCAAAGGAACAAATACGTAGACTAGCACCTAAAACTGTTCAAAAGGTGGACCCGCTAACATGGCTTGAGGACCGATATTGGTCCCTCCCCCGAGCCAACGCGCGCTCAAGAGAAGGAGGGGACAGAGGAGCAGAAAGACAAGATCTGGCAAAAGACAAGTTCTGGGTTAACCTCATCCGTAATTGGAGAATGCTGCCAATCCCAAAGGGACCATCCCCTAACCGGTTCGAGGAAGTCTTACGCCAGCCCCTGTTTGGGAACAGGGCAATCACAGATAGGCAAGGCAGAGTCTTCTGCAGTTCGGACCCCCATTGGTCCCCTTGGTCAGGCATGGGATCATAAGGGTGGGAGACATATTGGATGCAGAGAACAAGGACTGGAAACCAGTCCAAAAACTACGACCCGGTCTGCCCCGCATACACAACCTAGGGGACTCACTGGAACAACTAATATTATCGATTCCCCTAGCCTGGGTGATCGCACAAAGGAAGAGACCATCCCTTCAGCAGCAAGACCTGGTGGCTATCAGAGTAGAAGGGTTTCCCCTACAAATAGGTTCCATAGTGGAAGCTCGAAATGAGGGGGCACTGATTAACCTATTTGAGAGAAAGGGGGATGACACATTGGTAAGATACCAACCAGACTCGGTCCAATGGCATGATAAAGGCAACCTATACCGGATTCGGATATTGCAACATCATAGGGAGGGAAGGTCCCAATGGCAAACCCACCAATCGGAAACCCCCCTGACTCGCTTAACCTTGGATCCGCTTGAATGGCAATGGGAAAGGGGAAGGCAAGGACGTCGAGTGCACCTAAGTGAACTATCAGTAAAATCCACCTATAGAATGATTAGGCCTAGAGTGGACGTGAGGGCAGGGGTGGAGGACAGGTGAAAGAGACATCGTAACCTAGGTAATGATGCAGTGAGGGGTCGACGATGGTTCAACGGCGTGAAAGAGAGGCCGGCGAAGTTCGCCTCCCTGCAATGGCAAATTAGCCACAGGTGCCTCCCAACAAACAACTGGATTATAGACAGGACGAATCTAGAACAAAAGGGGGAGGCCCTCCCATGGTGCAAATCATGTCATCAGAGTTTCCCGTAATTTGTGAGCCAATAAAACACATCTTCCTCCAATGCCCGGGGGCGGTACTATTGTGGCGATGGTGGGATTGGATATGGTCGCAATTAGGCACAAGGGAGGAATGGCCGTGGAAATGGGAAGCAATATTGCGAGGTGAGTGGAGCAGGCCACAGGCAACCCGCTATGCAGACAATCTTTTCACCACAGCCAGAAAGGCGGTGGTATGAATGTTGTGGTCAAGAAGGTGTGTCTTTGACGAGGAAGGGGCCAGGATGGGGGAAGGGGAAGCGGTTGACATAGTTAAACAATTCATTGGAACAGAAATAAGAATGCAGTGGAAAAAGGTCCAGGAACAAATGAAACACCTTACACAGAAAGCAGATATTACCAAAGTAATTCAAAACTTTTGTGCAGGTTGGCTGGGAGGGGAGAGGGGGGGGGAAATAGCGCAGGTGGAATGACCAGGGGAAAAGGGGGAGGAGAGGGGGTGTGGCGTAGTCACCAAAGATTACAAAATGTGTTTCAAGGAATGGTTGCGGGTGGACTACGGTGTCCCATTAAAGGGACCAGAGGAGTTTCATGACATGTTCCCTCCGCGAGCCACAACAATAGTGGAAGTGCAATGGTATGGTCAGGAATAGAAGCAGATAAGGTGTGTAAGGCAGTGATAATAAGGGGAGGAGGGAACCAGCAATCCACAGCACGAATCCGGCACCTGATACTAGGTGAAGAGGCTCCCGTTATCCCCCCAGTTAGTCACCAAAGGGAGGCTGCACCCGGTTTCCAGCACACCAAGAGGGTAGGAAAGATAAAAACTGCTAAGATGGTCTGCAAAGTCAATCCTTTGTATTGACCACTGCATATCTGAGCAAGTGATGCGGGCAGACGAGAGTGTTGACAAACTTATTTTGTAAGGGATGGTGGACCCAGTTTCCAGCAGGCACAATCTTATTCTTGTAAGGGATGCTGGACCCGGTTTCCAGCAGGTGATGCTCCCCACTAATAGACGGAGCATGTCCCCGGGTGCTAGCGATGCCTGCTTCTATCAGCACCGCTAGCACAACAGGGGATGGTTTAAAAAAAAAAAAAAAAAAAAAGCGACTGAGATCGCTCTCCATTAAGTATCTTTGGAAGGGTACAAGTGAAGAGGATACTACATATATGGCCAAGGTTGCATGGAGCAAGATCATTGGGGAAAAAGAAAATAGGGGCCTGGGGTTTCTGGACCCAGAATCTCAAATAAATGCACTCCTAGATAGATGGGTAGTTAAGTTGTAAGTAGAAAAGAATGAACACCCATTGGTGGAATTGACCATTGATATTCTATCCAAAGAATGGTTGTTGTCTCGGAGAGAGGATGTATGGGTTGCCCTCATGACCCCTTCCTTCGTCCACGGCAATATAAACTCACCAATATGGAAGGGCATCCTTGCAGCCTGGGGCTGGATTATGCCTTTCTCGCTGGAACCCCCTAGTACTAGAGAGGAGGTTCTAGCTCAGAGGATTTTTGAAAACTTGAGTCTGTTGGATGAGTCTGTCTTTGCCTGGTCCGCTGCGGACTCCCCGGGGCACTTTGGTCACTCCTGGATACAACGGGGGGTATCTAGAGTAGCAGATATGTGGGATTTAGAGTTGGAGCAGTGGAGATCCCCGTATGAGCTAAAAACCCGCCTTCATCATCTTCACAATGTTACTGAAAGGGTGCAGATGGTGATTGCTAGTGTCCCATAATGCAGGAAACAAATTTTGAAGGCCCCAATCCAGGGCTGTGAAGGTCTCTTGATTAGGCATAAGAACTTTGATGGAGAAGTGCAAATCTCCAAAGTAGTAATGTTGTTGGATGCTCAAGATGCGATCATAAAGCCATGTGCCATAGGGACAGCTCAGGGAAATACCGTTCTGCAGGTCGTACCATCTGAGGAACAAGTAGCTCGTCTCAGTCCTAAGGTAGCGTCAGTGGTGGTGTGAGAAAAAAAGAACAGACAAGGACAAAATTACATATGAATGCCCAGTTGGCACCGAACCTGCACAGAGGTTACATATGTTACCACTGCAGATAGGCTGGAAGGAGGGCATACTAGAAAAGAAAACGTACCTCTTGGATTATAAACCTAGAACAGGATACAGGGAGCAAATTAGATCTTCCTTTCTGCCGCTGGAAGTTAAAAGTAGATTGGTTGCGGAGACCAAGGAAAGGTCATCACCTGTCTCCAAGGTCACGACAGCCTCCTTGAGGAAAATGTGGCAGGATCTGAGGGAAATTTCGTCGGTTAAATTCAGGAGTCTCGCTTGATTGCCGTCACATAGAGAAGTGCCTACAGCAATTGGACTGGCGAGGAAGGGAATGGTTGTTGAGGACGTGTGCTGTAGGTGTAAGAAGGAGGAGTCTGCCACGCACCTATGGTGGGACTGTATTGAATCAAAAAGGATATGGAGGTGGTGGCAGCCTATGGGACAAGCATGTGGGAGTGAAGATAGAGTGGGATGAACGTTTTGTTGTGGAAGGGATTGTTGCCGATGCACGAGAAGTGGGACAAGGCTGGAGCTATGTAGCCATCTCGTGCTGAGCGACGATTATTCATACTATTTGGACATTGAGGAATGATAGACTCTTCCGCAATAAATTTTACTCGGACCTCTTCATTATGAACCTCACTTTAGCGAACGTAAGGGCCCTCATATGGGTGGACAGGAGGTAGGCTAACCGGGGCAGGAACAAAAGGAGCACTAGGCTCTTGTTTTTCAGATCCTGGGGTGAGAAGGTGCATATGTTGAGATTGTCTGCTCGGGGTATTTGCATTCAGCCATGGCTAATGGGCCCGTGCCCGCCTTGAAAAGGGGAGAATTCCAGTACAGATCCAACAGAAAAAATGTGGAAAAAATCCATCAAGTTTCCAACTCGGTGCCCGTGGTGGACCAGCGTTGGAACGACGATAAATGCCTTGCCCAACCGTTGGACCATCACCGTTGTGTGTTTCCAACAGTTTGATCAACACGTGGCCAACGTTGGTCCAACAACTGTTCAACGTTGATCCAACGTCTTTCCAACACGTCTGTGTTGAAATTAAAGTGTTGTCAGGTTGCCATGACAGAAGTTGAC
>BFEA01000424.1:658220-675009 GCA_003427395.1 Chara braunii | reverse complement strand
TGTGTGTGTGTGTGTGTGTGTGTGTGTGTGTGTGTGTCTGATTCGGTGGGGGGGGGAGGGGCGACCCATCCCCCACCAATCAATCAATCAATCAATCAATCAATCAAAAAAAAAAGAAAAAAAAATCTATCTGTTTTGAGTCTGGTTTTGGTTTTGATTTTTTAAAAATAATTTTAATGCTAATAAAATACAAATAAAAATATGGGGATGTAGAGAGCAAAAAAATCTACACCCCCATATTTTTTGAATTTTTTTTCACTTGTGTTTTACCTGCAAAAAAAAAATCCGCGGGCCAAGTTGTACCACATTCAACTCGGTTTAACGAGGAGTTGCAACGGGAGTTGAATGGCAGTTGAACCGTTCAACTCAAAACCCCCGTTGAATCCAATTTCGGACACGTAGCTGTTTGCCAACCACCATGATCCCAAGACCAAAGGGTAACGAATGAAAAAGTACGAAATTGTGGCGAGTCAGTACCCTACTTGCACTTACTGCCCACAACCTATGTTTAGCAAGAACGTTGACAACTGTTGCGCACAAGATCTCAAGCCATGAAGTTGAAGGACTCGCCAGGAAGTCATTTTGTGCAGGAGTCCTTCGGACCACCCTCCACAAACGGGCTGTGACAGGTTGCAGGGACAACCAAAACGCTCACCACAACTTGTGGCTAAATTGTGGAGATTTTTCTGAGAGGTTCTCGTGATGCCAAGGTTGGTCAGGAAGTCCATTCATGCACCTTTGTGACAAACTATTTTTCGTAATCGCACAACTTTCTGCGTGAAGCGGCTTCGGGGGTTGGGGACTGGTTGGTCGGGTGGAGTGCATAGATATGGGTCGGCTGGGCAAGTTGCATGGATACCCTCACTTCTTTCTTTTTGGCTTTCGGGACCGCTGTCAGCGCGAATACCCTTACAAGGGTATCCGCCCTGGTTTTTGCAAGTGACAGAGGGGCCGTTGGTCCAGGCCTTGGGAATGTTCAGATTGGTTACCCGTGTATGGGCAAGGGTTGTCTAAGTAGGGTGAGTGGGCTCGCAGTTTCAAGGCACGCATGTGATTCTAACCCTTTGATCGGTTTGCCTGGATAGATGTCCGACTTGATTTTGCCTTCGGGTTAGGCTAAGGATTAGTAGTTTGGCCCTCGCTCGCTGTGCTTGACCGACGACAGTTGTGGTATGTGGAACGGCCAGGATACAGTCGAGGGGGCCGGCACGGCTACCTAGCGGTCGCGCGCCTGGTCACGGGTGGAGACAAGGCCATTGCATCTATCCTCAGTCGTATGTACTAGTCCGCACCACTTATGTGGGATTCGGCGCGTGGTGGTTCCAGGTTACGGTGTCGGGTTGCGGATACAAAGGCTCGGGGATCAAGGTCAGTGAGCGGCGGTGCGGGAGCAGCAGAGCAGTAGAGCAGTGATGAGACAGCCGAGGGGTGGAGGGCCGCCACGGCTATCGCCCTCAACTTTTGCTAATAGGAGGTGGCGGGCCCGACCCACGGGACTAGTGGAGGCAGCCAGCAGCCCACCGTTAAAGGACCAAGGTTTCATATATTTTATTTATTTTACCTTTGTTGTGCCTTTTTTTTCTTTCCTCCTCTGTTTGGGTAAATGTCCCAATATCTCTGGGTCGAAGTGCAGCACCGCGGGGCACGACTCGATTGAGTCCTTCGGGACATCCGTTAAAACTTGGAACGACACAGAGGAAATTAGCGTGGCCCCGACGTGAGAGCCACCCGTATAAATTATCGGGAGGTCCGACAACCGATTGTTTTGGATGCTTGAGCGTTGTCGGACCACGCAAAACCGGAGGGACCGATCGCAGAAATACTATGGGACTACCGCGGCTGAGTAGAGCGGAGGACAGGCGTGAGTGAGAACGAAGGAGAGTGAGGGAATGGGAGTGAACGTGGACGCGGGTTTGTGTCGGGTGCATGCCGAGGAAGGAGGGGCGCTGTGGTAAGGTGAGTAGAGCGACAGCGCAGTGGGAGCAGGGGAGCCGAGCGCTGCTAGTAAAAGTGGGGGAGAGACGAATGCATCCGGACGCGATTCACAACCGGATCCATGTGCAAGAAGGTGAGGGGGAAGCTGAAGAGGCAGGTGAGGCGCAGCAGAGGGGAATGGAAACAAGAAGATATGGCAGGAAGGTTTCTCGACTGTCATGTGTGTCTCGTAGCAACGACGAGCGGAAGGCAACGAAAAGGGGAGAGCGCAACTACGGGGGGCGAGCTCGACGGATGTGAGCGAGATGATGCGCCCAGAGGTAGTAGGTAGATAGTCTGAATTTGGGCACCGAACCGTGCGGGATACATTCGGAAAAGGAGTAAGTGGACGAGGGGGAAAAGGCGGGATGAACCTAGCCGACGAATCGCGCAAGGTGCGTGCACGTTGGGGAGGAAGAGAAAATCGGTGTATCTCGGTCATATCTCGGCCGATTTCGCCGAAACAAAGTTCGAGGTAGGGGTTTTGGGACAGGGCGAACGTAGTGGTGAAGAGAGAACGGCAAATGGCGGGCTGTAGTAGAAGTAAGTAAAGAAAGACAGCGCGTGGAGATATGGCGGAAGGAGGAGAGGACGAGAATGGGAAGTAGAGTTTCCACTCGATTTCTTATGAAATCGGGTGAGATAAAGTTGTAAGTAAGGGTTTTCTGATACTGTGATCTTAGTGGTGTTGTTAGTTTTAGTTGTAGGGTAGTAGTTTGGTCGGAGTTAGTACTATAAGCTGCGCCAGTAGGGGAGATTTGAGACTGACGATGAACCTGGCCATGTCATAGGGGAAGGTTCATTCGAACTTTTGCTTAGCGCTATCTAAAGAGGTGGGGTGAGGGTAGCCGGGGAAGGGTCGGAGACTTACCTGTTGGTTAGTGCGTTGCTCGTCCCATCGACGGGATGAGCCGCCTCCAGTTCCCTACGTGGTAGTGCATACCTACCTGGCCGAGGCGTAGCGGTGATTTCAAAGGCGGGCAGCTAAGACAAGCCCCAGTTGAGCACTGTCGGGATGGGGAAACATGGAGGGAAATAGGGGAGGGGCATTGTATGTTGCAGTTGAACCACCATACGCACTAGACAGCTGCGGCGGGTCAGGCAAATCGGGGTGGGGGTCGTTTGGCTCGGATGTCTGTGTTGTCTGGAGGTGATAACGGAGGCTTGTTGGAGTGACTTTCTGGCACAATGGGTGGTAGGAACCGACAGTCTGCGGGATTCAATCGTGATATGAGCTTGTCAGCTGCTGTTTTGCCCCGTGTTAGCTGTGTGGGCATCCTTGACTGCGCCCCATTGCTGCGCTGCTGCCTGAGTCCCGCGTGCTTCGCATGAGGGTTTTCGTTGAATGATGTGCACGCTGTGCGGTGTGAACGGGTTGTTGGTCACCGTGGTGCTATGCGCTTCGCCGCTTCACTGTCGTGCCGCGCATCCATAGGTCGTGCCTTTCCTATTTTGTAGGCTGGTGGCCCTGTTGCCGGTGTCTTGTGCTCCGCCCCGCAGTGCCAACCTGCTGGTCCGCTCGTCTCATCGTCTCCTGCAGTGTTGTTGCCTTGCTCGTGTTGTACTTCACTTCACGGTTTCCGCGCGGCATCCTGCGCGCCATGGCTTTCCTTGCGGTTGCTTGAATAAGAAGGTGAGGGCTAAGGGTAACAGCACGGCTAGCCGTGAGGCTGCAGGCCCGCCCGACAGTCGGCAAGTACAAGTTACTGCTCAATGGAACAGCGGTGGGCGAGTTACAGGGCGATGGTTTGGGGGCCAGCTGAGGCGGTGTCGTTACTGCAGCATGAGGGGGAATCGTGGGTGTGTCAAGTTTGTTGCGTATCGCTATAGTATTTGCAAAAACGGACGGATTGAGAGTTTCTTCCTGACCTTGAAGGGGTAGTGTGGCGAAGACTATTCGGAGAGGGGGTATTGAGACTTAGAGAAGGGGTCAGGTTTGAGAAGGGAGGTTATCGCCACGATTTGGGAGGTTGTCACGAGAGTTGGGTTCGGCAGTTTGACTCGAAGTTGACCAAGCTGTTACACTTGGCCACCATTGCGGGGCCCTCAGGCGCCGAAGACTTGAAGGCCCTCTCCTGCGAGTCTGAGTGCACCACTCTTGGATCTGGAAGACTCAAACTACTCTCCTTCTGCCCTTTTGACTCTAAGTCTAGTCTTTGTTCTGAGAGGAAGGCGGCAGGCGGGATTGCAACCCGTAGGACCGCAACAAGACTTTGTGGGGAGTCAACCCACCGATTGCGGGAGCTCTGTCGTCACTCAAGAGGAGTTCTGGAGGCAGGGAATTGAAAGGTAATTGTTGATTTCTTTCTATAAACCCGGATTATATCCCCTATCTGTACATCTTTTATGTTTGGCTGAGTAAACTGTATGCACCCCTACTTTGACTTGTTGTTTGACTTCCAGGACATGAATCAGACTAAGTAAAGGAATATCTGTGCAATCTCAGTTTAAGTTTTTGTTGAATGCCTGAAGGCAGATTGTGAACAAAAAGGGAATTGCATCAGGGCGAAGGTTGGGAGAAAGGCAGTTTTGATTGAAGTTTGAATATATCTTATAGGGTCAGGCACTGTTCCATAAGATTGGATGGCCTGACTGCTGTGTTTTATTTTTCGAATTGCATTGAGAATCAGACAAAGTTCCATAAGATTGGATGGTCTGATTGCTCTGACTTGCAAGGGTTTGACTATGGTTGACTTTCAGGAGCCAAGCATGTTCCATAAGATTGGATGGCTTGGTAGTCTTGTTTAATTGGGTTTTACTCTGTTTCATTAGTTTCTGAGCGAGGAGGTCGGAGCAAGTTCTATAAGATTGGATGACTCAGCCTCTTCCTGCTTTTGTTCTGAGGGAGTAACTTTGGTTGGGGGCGAGGCATGTTCCATAAGATTGGATGACCTTGGAGTCATGCCGCACATTGATGGATCCGAGAGAAATGAACCTGGCAGAGGGCCAGATATGTTCCGTTAGATTGGATGATCTGGCTTAATGCTTCGCACATGCCGGAACCCAAAGGACTATAATTTGACTATATTTTATTACTATCATACTTACGAACAGACTAGTCAGAGAAGGGTTCCATAAGATTGGATGGTCTGACTACAGTTTATCATAAACTTGAAGAGAGTATAATTAAAAATATAATTGAAGGTAAGTTTGGGCAGGTTGAGCTTTGTTTATAAGATGAATGGCTCAGTCCTACGCTCAGCTTTTGAACACTAAGTTCAGAGAGGTATATATAACTTGGGTATTAAACAGTCCAGGGCGACTAAGCATTGTTTCTAAGATAAATGACTTAGTCATATGCCCAAAGGAAGAGAGAAGTAGTTGTGCAACATGTTCCTGTATACTCAAATGGCTAAGTCAAGCATGTTCCGTAAGATTGGATGACCTGACTTTACACCTTATGTAAGCTGGGTATAAAGGGACAAAGCATTGAAAGACTATGAACTATTGTCTGTTAAGTTGACCTTGGGATGACGAGAGTACTTACCTTTGTGGTTTGGCCTGCTTGTGGCTGAGCGAGGCTATGACTTGGTCTGAGTTTCAGTTTGATAGGTAGTTGCTGTAGTTGCTCGCCACGTGCTAAAACGATAGGAGTTAGTTCAATTTCTACATTTTCTGAGCTAAGTTTATTTTACTTCGATAAATTTTCGCATTTTCTGGGATCTTTTGTTATACTTGGCTTTGTATAAATTTTAGTTAGCTACTTTCTCTACGGGAAGCGCTGCCGAAAGTTTTGCAAATTCAAGGAGTTAGTTAAATTTTGACTTGTCAAAGTTCAACTTGTCCAAAGTTTATATATGACTTAATAAAAATATGGAAAGTCTCCCTTTCTAAAAGGAGTGCTGCCCAAATTTTTGCTAAATCGGGGAGTTAGACAAAATTGAACTTTGGAAAGTCAAAGACTATTTTTGGTTTCATATTTGGGTGGATATAAATTCTGAAAAGGCAATTCTCCTGCGGGAGACGCTGCTGAAATTTTCTTAGCTTAAAGGAGATAGATTGTATTTTGACAGGTGGCGATTCTGGCGATCCACTCTGTAAAGGGGAGATTATGCCAGGGTCTACCTTTGCTTTGAGCACTGCTTAAAGGTAGATTCGGGTTTAGTCAATTAGAAAGATCTTGGATGAGAATATGTTATGGAGTTGTATTCTCCATACGCTTATTAGTTTAGCTTGGGGATTGGTCTGTCTTGTGTTACAGATCCCCTTGGTCGCTTGATTCAGGATTTGGATTAGTCTCAACTTGATCCTACAAGGATCATCTTCTGTTATCACTGATAACATGTCAGTTGCCGATTCGTCGGTTTACGATTCAACTCCAAATCCACTCCTGCCACTCAACCTAAAGGCTTTAGCTTTGTGATTTGAACCGTTTTGTTGTGTTTTTGGCCGGACTTTATCTGAATGACCATTTACAGAAAAGTACTGAGTATTTTCTTGGAGGGGTTGCACAAGTGTGAGGTCTGCATGACTAAAACAAGGGGTATGAGTGCAAGAGATGGTTGAAGTTGACCCTGTGTAGTGCGTGAACTTTTGTTGAATCTTTGATGTGATTGGAGGTGTGTTTGTGGTTCGGACTCTGGATGTGACTGCCTGCGATTACATACATATATGGCTGAGGGGAGTCCCACTGTGACTGTGAGAAGTGATCGTCCTATATAAGTAGACCTTATATATATATCTATATATTCCTTCAGTATGCGCGCGACTTATTGTGATCGTGTGCAAGGGGGTAACCAGATTATGGCTTGAAAGAAAAGGGAGACTCTCTGTTATCCTTTGCTTTTTAGATTTCTATGGTTGGACGTTGTAGTCCGTGACAGCCATCAAAGTCACGCCCTTTGATTTCTGTCCAGGCCTGGAGTGAGGCTCATCTCCATGGCAGTAAGAAACGACTGCCACCACAGGTGTGGACCCGTTTACCACCCACTCTCCACAGGGTGCAGAAGAGGGTGTGTGGTCCTCAACCGCGTATGACGGTTGTCCAGCGTCGAGAGATTAACCTTTATAGCGCATGTCAGCCGACACTTGAGCGTCGAATGCGACCCTCGAGATTAACGAGGGTTGCATGAGCATGGGTACTACATAGTACGCCATCATTGCGACTGCTTGCGTACGCTTGGGCCATCATTGCGACTGCTTGCGTATGCTTGCATTGCGAGTCGATATGAACTAGCGCCGCGTCTGCGCGGTTTTATACAAAGTCTCGCAGGCAAAGCCTATTCGATTTTCGCATCAGAAAGTTATGGGATGGTTACTGAAGGGACTAGGAGGGTTGTCGCGTTATCTGATGTATGTGCATGTGTGTGTTTTATTTTTGTGTTCGTAAAGTGGTGTGCGTGTGGTGTGTGGGATGCGTCCTAGTCGACCGATGACGAGTCGCGCTTAGGACCTTAGCCCCCCCAAGATGTCGGTTCGCGTGCGGGTCCGATAGAGGCGTATTACCTCGCGTACCCCCTATGCTACAGCGAACGAGAAATGCCCTCGGCTAGTCCACCTCTGCGATTGCAACTGATCAGCTTTTGTAATGTGGACTGTTAGCTCGGCGCGGATACGCCCACCGAAGGGAGGTGGCAACTCCCGTAAGGTGGAGGTAAGTCATACCTCGCGTAGGCCCTATCCCGTCGTAGGGGCTCACGGGAGGTATGGCTGACGCACTCGGCTGGAGCGGCTTGCGAAAGCTCCATGTGTGATCGCGACGAAGGATTTAAGACCAACTCCTGCGTGACGCGGCCGGGAGGGTCCCGCGCTGCCCATGTGCAGTGCCGGACCGATGCGCTCGACACCGGGGTCGGGGAAATCCTGCATAGACATTTGGGTGACTGCGCCTTAGCGAGCGAGATAAATAACGGTTGCCATAGCTTCTTTCTTGTCCTGCTGTGGGAGACGGGAATTTTGGCGCGATCGGCTTACGGGAATGTCGTTTTTCAAAGTTACAACTGATGTCGAGCCCCCACGGGCTCGCAAAATTGTTTCTCTGTCTTTTCAGAATTTCTTTTTGCAAATAGGATTTAGACTACGAATTCAGCTCCTCTAAAATCTTGTTGCGCCGCTCTTCTTGCTTACGCACCTCTCACCGCAGTGGGGACTGGGCTCTGACTGTATTGCGCCCTTAATCCTGCGTGTAACTGTAATTTTTGGCGGACGCGATTGTAACTATACTCCTTGATTCTCTCGTGTTTCCCTGCCTTCTCCCTCTCTGTCGTGCATACCTCGTCCTCCACTCTAATTGGCCTGAGCGACTGAATGACTGGATCAATGTGTGGAGTGTGGTTGTGTCCCCCACGCCGCGGCTTGGTCGTGCAGGCGTAGGCATTTCCTTCTCTTTCCCTTCGCCTCACTTAGGCATAATTATGGGTTCCTCGCGCAAGCATGCACGCTATAAATTTTGCAAGCGCGATTAGTTTTCTCTCTATGAATTTGGAAGTTAGCGCGGGCAGTGAGGATCAGCTAACGAGTAAGTCGGAAGGTGAGCATAAGTGAGTTGGGCGCCCCGACGAGCTGCTGCCAGGTACGGCGGGTAGGCGGGGTTGACGTGTGGGCCACGACGGACTGTGGCCCACGTGCGAACTTGGCTTGCGTGCTCGAACTAAGCGGGGTGACGACTCGGTGTTGGTGCGAGGTGACGAACTGCCCGCATCGGAGGTGATGTGGCGTAGAGAGAAAGAGAAAGATGTGTGTGGGACGATGCCTTTCTCTAACCATCTATATAAATTTTGATTTCAGCCTTGGCCGATCTTGTTGCGTCCATTTCGGATCTCCTTACGGATCGTCTTAGATTTCCTATTTATAGTGTGTGTATAGAATGAACTGGCACGCTACTCTCACCCTTCCTCCAGCAATATTTGGATGCTAGCTTAATTCAAATTTCATCACTTTCTTCAGTGGCATCGGCCCTCTTTTGCTCATGACTATCTCTGGTTCGTGTTCGTCTCAGTGATCGGCTTAATTTTCCCTCCTCATTCCTGTTATACTGCAGTATGTTGAGACCGGGTACGAGGATTGTCTGAGCATGACCTCGGTGAGCTTGGGTTATGATGATGTGATCTTCTTTGGCTTGATGCATAAACCTTTGTTGATCTCTCGTTTATGCTTTTCTGGAAATTCGCACGGCCCTCGTTCGATTAATGCATGAGTATTGGGAAAATGTGTCTTCGAAACTAAGTTATCGGAAGGACCAATCACCCGATTGTTGACACTATCTCTGTTGGATCACACGTATGCATGTCAATTCCCCGTTCCTTATTGGATTGAAAGGAAAGTCTAACGAAAACTCGACGGTCGTGCCTGATGTATGTTTTGGCTGATAAGTGGATGGTTGATTCAAATGTGTGATTTCCCTCTGATTGCCTTCCTAATGTTTGTTTCCTGACATGCGCACTCGAGAGCGTAAGTGTGACGTGTTGGGCTGGCATGTCGACTGAGTAGATGATCACGCAAAGGATAGCGAGTCGATCTCATCCAACCGATTGCGAACGTGGTCTTGTGCACATATGTGTAGGCGCGACCATAAAGGGCATCACCTACACGCGTGTCTGCCATACCTACGCTCGAATCCATATCTAAACTCGCAAATTTTCAACAACATGGATGATGAGATCCCCTTGCACGTCACGGATCGGGAAAGCCTTAGACATCGACGGTTCCGAGAGTACAGGGTGTGGAAAAACGTCTGTCTTCTCGCACGACCCAGACCCAACCCTCTGAAATTCCCTTTTCGGACTGGAAACAAACGTGTTTGTGAGTGGGACATTGAACAGGCTTTAAGCGCGATCGCTTTTCCCTCCCAATTCCCCAGGTCACACGCGAGCCACGTCACCGCCGAACCCGGCGTTGTCATCATTGAGACCGACCTCCTTCCCTATCGCCTCGTATTGCCCTTTCACTGTCTGACAGTGGCCCCGTGGCACGCGCTCGCCCCCTACTGGCCTCGAACCCCGTGCTCCGAGTGCCAACACGATAGCGAGTACCGAGCCGCGGGGTTCGTTCGATGAACCCGGACTGAGGCCGAATAGCGAGCACACAGCGTACACCTGAGGCCCGCTTCATTCGACTCAGAGGCTTGTCGCGAGCGACGCCAGCGGTTAATTAGGCAACGCGACACGCATAGCGTTCCGCCAGTTCACCAAATCCGAGTCTGGCCCCAGCAATGAAACTCGCGGGGATGGTGATGACATCCCCCAAGGCATAAAAGCGCGACGCGACCTGCGCTTGCTATCTTGCACAACTATCCCTGAGACTTGCCACAGTAGATTTCAGTTCCGACCTGGAACTCCACCCCCACTATCCTAAAATCGTTGGCACACCCCTTTTTCGCACTTTCGGGCCCCCATCCCACTCTGATCAGGAAGTCGTGCGGGGCGTGAGGTTGGTATCGGAGCCGATACGTGGCAAACTCACAGATTGACAAGCGGATAGGTCCTCTGGTTAAAGCGACCTGGCGAGCCGAGGGCGACCTAGGCAAAGGAACGTGCTTAGACGTGACCCAATATTGACCCGGAGTAGGTCGGCGGACCACCAACATCAACGCCAATCCAGCACAAAACGCTAATGTTCAGCTAGGTGGGGTACCTATTCCCGCACCACCAGTCCCCGCTCGCGCACTGGTGGCTCCACCTGATTTGTATCCTTTTGACCCCGCACATCACTTAGTTGGAGCATGGTTGGCCACATTGCGTGTGCAACAATACGACAATGATGAGGCTCGAATTAACATCCGCGCTAGGTTGGGAGGGGATGCGCACCACTGGTTCAACACTTACGTTTGGGTGGATCTCTCGACCTTCAAGCGGGATTTCTGAAAACGATTCGACTATATCCATCTGGAACAGACCCTTTTTATAATCAAAGATCGGATCCAAAAACCACTCGAATCCGTTACTGAATATCGTAATAGGTTTTATAGGATGTTCGTCAAAACACAGAGAGGGGAAGAGGTCGGGAGAGACCTATTCATCGACGGGCTCTGTAGTCGGACAATGAGGGCGAAATTACGGAAGCAATTCTCGTCGATCATCATGCCATCAAAATAAAGTCGTCACCATTGTTACTCCAAGATTGCGATCCAATGAAGTCAGAACCAAGCCCTTCAATTTTTTACCCCGATCGAGAACCACATCTTGCCCCAGACCATCAACTCACTCATTGAGCGCTTCACCTTTTGGTTCTTATTATTCAGCCAACTCATGTTTCAGACCGAGTAATCTGTTGACCCAAGGTGGTTTCATAACATCTTTTGTGTTGCATAGCAAACCAGGTACACCCTCAAGCTCATGTAGGCGAAACTGCATGTGACCTCTTACCCGTGGGTAAGGAAGACCTGCACAGGTGCAGGCAGACACATCAGCGCGGGCGAATATGCGCTGATTGTTCAACAAAACTGCAACACTCGGATCCTTTGTCCAAATGATGCGGATCTTCGATCGTGCTCGTTTCTTAACCGTGACACATGGAGGGAGGCACACACCACCTAGTTTATCATTTACCAATTTCCTAACCTCGGCGAGTTTAACCCTATTGTCAAACAGCAAGCCAACAATGAGATGTGCCGACAAATTAAAACCAAAACCATCACATATACACCTAGAAATCAAGCGCCTCAAGTACGTTCGTGTACACTTCCGCTCGAAGTCTTTGATGGATGAGAGTAGACCCGAAAGAGAGTGTAAATCCCAATTTTTTAAGGATTCGTATCTCTTCGGGTTCTTAAGCAAGGAAATCAAGAAAGGTTTATTAATCCCTATCATTGGTTTTCAGCGACGCATGTAAGTTACCTTCAACACACATCCAAGCTCATACTCAGTCTTAAACTCTTTAAAGCATCCCGGCTTCCCATTGACTAGAACCGATGAAAACCCAAATGCTTTACGCAATACTCATCATCGATCATTCCAACAATCACCTCCACCGAACTCAAGGCTAAACTCTCGACACCCAGCGACATCTTGTCGCTTCAACAATTCAAACACCTGAATCCTCCAAGTATCCTCATTCATTATCTTAGATTGTATCGGTCGGAAACTTCGAGGTTCAACAACTCTAGGTGCCACATCCGTTCGCGCCCTCTCTTTCTTCCCCCTTCTCTTGTTCTTCGTCTTAGATTTAACTTCACACCCCACAGTGTTTAAGTGCGGACACCATCGTTTAATGTATAACGTTTCAGTAGTAAGCAAATCGCCTCCTCACATATATCGATTGGGATTAACAGGAACGTTTCGATACCAAATCTCAGCCACCAACGATAAAGGTGTGTCGACTTACCTGTTCTCCTCCACACCACCACGTGTTCCTTTCAATAGGTGTCTTGTTCTCTCGAAGTTTTCCCAATATATTACGACTTACATCTCAGAGAAGAGATCACATAGATGTAGTTATGTAGCTATGGTGTGTCAAAAGTCCAACCCAAAGCGGGAAAACAAGTCCAGCCAAGCATTAATACACTTGTGGAGCCAGCGGTAGAGACCTCGAAGTGCGAGATATAGTATAAGGAGTCGGAACACGTACTCGATATCTGGGTAGATACAGCCATACACATGACGGAAGGTGATAAAAACCTCACACATACTCAACCATTGTTTATCGGTATGCCCATGTCAGTGCGCCAACTCGTTATCCGAGCTCTCGTGGCTTGACTTGTCTTCTTGGTCATCATCTAGCTCACGTGGATCGGTTCCAGAATGCGTGCCTGGGCCGAATCTCACATGTGACCTTGCATCGGCAAGATCAAACTTTAAGATCACTTGCATCTTCATAGTATATGTAACTCCTTCGCGACAAAATTCCCACAATTGATCGCAATCGGCAGTAGCCAACTCCCTCCATGTTTGATCCAAGTACATCAAACGGTCCATTCCAACGTTCCTAGTTGGCGGCTTGATAGCAGATGCCGTCCTTCCCGGTAGTCTGCGGTAGAGCGCGCGTATGTTTCCGAATAACCCTCGTCCGTGTTTTTTGTAGACGCTTAGAAAAACGCAAATGTCACATACCAGTTCTTTGGTTAGTCTTCTTAGCAGGTGTGGCAACCGGTGGGCTCTCCGAAAGGAGTGTCTTCACCCCGCTTCCTCTTGTCGGCAATGGTCAGGTTCTTCGTCCCCACTGTAATCACCTCTACGTCACTCAGCTCGCTCGTTGTCCCGGAGGAGGATGGTAGCTCCATCTTCGCTTTCCCTTTTTCAACCACCTTCCGAACTTCATTTTTAATATCCTTCTGAATCTTGCTCAATCGCACTGCATCTCAACGACCTTTGTTATGGCCAACTTCTCCTCCTCGCGTCGTCTTTGCTTCTCCGGCTTCTTCAGGCATCGAGCCTCCTAAGCCAGTCTCTCCTCCGCCTCCTGTTGACGCGCTTCCAACTCCCGTTTCTTGTTTTCTTCCCTAGCCTGCCGTTTTCTTTTCTTCTCCGCACGTCTTGATTTTTCCAAATCTATGAACTCTTTTAAATTGGCAACGCTCTCCTCGAGCTCTTCCAACTTCGAGGTAGTCTTCGAATCTGCAGACAGTGATCAGTGCACTGGTGCTCCGTAGTTACGCCTTGCGGCCTTGGTGATGTCGAGCGTGCCTGTCGAATTCCGATGGACAAACGTATCCATCCTGTTCGTCTTGACTCCTAGATGCGACGTCAACCCAAAATCTCCAACAGCCACTCCGATAGTGACCAGGTACCTTACAGCCAAAGCAAACAGGGGGCAGTCTTCGCACAATATCTAAGTTATCGGGGCGGCGTTCTCGTCAATACCGCTAATGGGTCCGGCCACGGTCTGTGTCCTCTCGACCCCGCCTCCCTTCATCGGTATACCGATCACGTTGGTCACCCCAATCGCGGGGGCGGTCACCACTGCCCATGACTCCACCTTCGAACATCAACAGAATCGCTTATGCAGTCAGCTGATGGCGCGGCAGGTCCCAGGTGTCGCACGACCCACTTCCCTTCAGTTAGTAAACGTAGGATGATATTACCTTCCTTTCCTTGATGACTTTTGCCGCCAGTCTTCGCATCGCATAGACAAGAAAACTTAGAAAACGCCGGTCGGTCAACCTTCGGGCCAAATGAACAAACCTGTAGCTTCACTTGGAGAATCAAGAGGCTCCAGAAAGACTAACGTGCTCACTCACTCCCAGCAAAGATCCCGGCTAGGTTCACACGCGCTTTAGCAGGAATTATGAAGCAAGTACAAATGCGTGAATACATAGCAGATGACGCATTCATGATTGACTTGAGACACAAGCACGACATAAGTAGGACTTGAGACGTGAAAATGACACAAGTAAAATCAGAAAATGATTGAAAACCATCATTAAGCCCAAATCCACCTGAACTTCCGACAACCACAAGATCCACCCTCGCGTTTGTCAAACCTATCTAACGCTAATGGCCAAGGCCACCAGCGAAAGGAAGAGTATAAAAGTTACTCAATCATTCTATTTATGTCAATCATCAGATGGGACCCGGTTTTTCCACCCCCCGTGTGGGACATTGAGCCAACTCCAAACCAAACAAAGTGGTCCTGGGCTCAAGGACCAGTAACGGACCAACAACACAACACTCAAAACCTACGCCCTGGGCCGAAAGGAAAGGAATAGAAAACGTAAGAAAACAGGCCGGGTTCGAACTCGCACTCTACACCATCATATACTAGTGCTAAACAGAACCTCAGAAGACCAACTTCTTACGAGTCCCTGGTTCAAATACCTGGTAACACTTCCACAGTTTGCTGAACAATCAGTCAGCCTCTAAACAACTACTCTAATCTATCAACCAACCCAAGCTTGCACAACTTCACATGTCTCGGAGCAAGGAAGGCCCTGCCACAATAACAACTTTTGCTTTAGGTTCACATCAAAACTCTTTATGAAACTTAAAATAAATATGTAAATCACAAAATAATTTTTATTTTTGAAAATTTTAATTTCTTTTTGGCCCAACAGGGCAAGTGGACTCGGGCCACTCTAGTAGCATAATTTGTTACTTAATTTTTTATTTTTTGTTTGGTAAACAATTTCGATGTGACCCTGAAGCAAAAGTTGTTCACTTTGTACTTGTGCATAACATAGTATTTTCTCAAAGTTTTTTTTTTTTTTTTTTTTTTTTTGTTGGGACCTACTTCGGCGTTGCACCGTTGGGCCGCCTACATAAAGAAAGGTAGCTTTGGATTTTTTCTAGTTTTTTTTTATTTGTTATTTTTTTAATTTCTTTTACGTTGGTGTACAAAACGTACGAGATGACATACAGGGTCTCCTTTATGTCCCATATGAATATTATTAATATGTTTCATACGGAGAGGCCCCTTACATGCACGTTAGGTAATGCAGATAAGGAAAACGTCTTTTGTTTTCAAAGGAAGGGTGGTTGGCTCTTACACCTCATACATCTATAGCTAAACTACAATTTGACTCAAAGTAACTGGAAGTGGACCAGGATGGTCTATTATAGATGGGGGGGGAAAGGTATCAGACTCCTCCATATACTATCGATGAAGTCTGCATATTGTATGTTGAGACAACATGTGTTCTTGAGAGATTGAGTGGAGACCCACTGAATGAGACAAATCAATGTAAGTAAAAGAAGTATAAAAAAAAATTGTTGATTCAAGACAATGACAAAAAAAACAGTCAAAATAGCTTCTCTCCAATGGCAGGTTGCTGATTTGTGCCTGCCAACAAGTGATTCGATCATTCATATAAAGTCTCTGTAAGGGCTTCACTTACAAGAAGATTTTCGCATGAATTTGATAATAACTATGGTCAGATGTATTCATTCAGGTCGTACTGTAAAAGTCGGTATTTCTTTCGCCATTGTCAAATCCAATTGGTCTACAAAGTGGTTATATGTCGTTTGATCGAGATACACTAGGGCTTTATTGGATGTATTTCAGCCGAAATCGAGCGTAATTACAATCATATATTGAGCACCAGTTGCTAGTGCATTGTTGACTGAATTTCCTTCGTATGAAGCAAGTGATGTTAAATATTGAATTACATAATTGTCAGCAAGTGTATATGCTGGTTTATTCTCAAGCATGTTGTTCTTTACAAAACTACTTTTGTAATTAATTATTTGAGTAATTGAATTATTTTAAATGTTTTGTAGGTTATTATTTAACACATGAAGAGAAACTATGGACATTAATATATCTCTATAATTGTGTAGATATATTCCTATGATCCGCCCACATCCTATGACATCCACGTCCATTGAGTTTGAATTTTTGATGTATGATCATGAATGTGGGTGGTATCTAGATCCTCGTGGATGAACTGTTGGACTTTATCATAAATATATTGTGCATCTAGTATGACAATATTTGTTTTGCTTGTATTTGTGTGAGCTAGGTTGATTGCCAACTTCATTACCTGGTTATGGGTAAAATCTCAACGACTATTTCACTAGGCCATGATATTGCAGACACGATACGAGTACGACGATTGTAACTACGATGTTATAGATGGTGATCTATGAAACACCCACGGACGCGTCCGCAGGGTCGAGCTTGGAGGGCGGCTGTATATACGGTTGCATCCGCGGCTGACCTCGTCCGCGCTACGAACGTGAATTTACCACATTTTTCCTGAATTAAATAATGGGCCAAAAAAACAAAAACAAAAATAAATATGGGGTTGTAGGGATTTTTAATCCCTACAGCCACATATTTTTGTTTTTGGAAACAAATAATTTTTTTGAATTATAAAAAATAAAAAACAAAAAAAGTGGATAAGATAAATTAAAAATTGAATTAACAAAAAAATTGGGGGGCGATTTTTGGTTGGCAATTCTTCGTATTCTTCGTTTTTACGTTTTTTTTTTTTTTTTTTTTTTTT
>BFEA01000424.1:607610-622534 GCA_003427395.1 Chara braunii | reverse complement strand
CACACACACACACACACACACACACACACACACACACACACACACACACACACACACACACTCACACTCACATACACACTCAAACTCACATACACACCCACACACATTCTCCTGTCCATTGATGGGGAGCGCCACCTGCTGGAAACTGGGTCCAGCATCCCATGAACATCGTGAATAAAGAACCAACCGGGACCCCCCACACACTCTCTTTGAGTTGTGTATAGCGAACACAACAAAACATACATACAGCATAATTACTACCTTACCCTTCCCGAACCACATCAACAAACGAACTACGGGCTGCGCACCCGTGGCCTCACGGTAAGTCAATGTTTACAGACGACCACCACGGAAGCCAAAGACCAGGCCAAGAGGAGGTGCGGGAGGGACGGGGTCACGAATGAGGTGAAAGTGACCGTCTCGTTCTTGGAGGGAGAGACCTCAATTGATACGCCGGAAAGGGAACAGCTGCACCTGGACCGTGACACGGAGGCCAAGAGCGAAGCGAGCGACCTGGACGCAAAGACCTAGTATTGGCACGGATTGGACCAATGGCATCTGGACCTCCACCGGCTGAAGCGGTGGAAGACGGCTCTGAGGCCAGTTCGCGAGGACAGAGAGACCAGGACCGCTAGTCGGTTACAACCAGGGGCGTGGTCACGATCGAGAGAGAGGGAGAAGTCAGTGTGTTGCGCCAAGGTATGAGCAGTGCGTGTATACTAAAGGGAGGGGGTGCGCGAGGAAGGTCATCTCGATAGTGAAGTGTGTGCGAGAGGTGCTAGAAAAGGTGTGAGCTGTGTTCGACAACGGTTCTGGTTGGAAGGGAAGCTAGCGACGACGACAAGGTTGAGGCAACAGTACAGTAAAGGTATGGGGAGTGTAGAGCGGAAGACAGGCACAGGAGAAGGGACAGGCGCGAGTCCCATTTTGGGTTGACATCAATCTCTTGGCGGGTAATCATTGGCTTTCGCTAGTGAGCCTATCTCTTGTGGAGAAGGTGGGGGTGAGAAGAGATGCCGTACGGACTCCACGATCATGCTAAGGCGTGTTTGGTGCTCGACCGCCCACTAGACTCCGTCCGTGCTTATGCAGTCTGCTGCTTGATCACACATCGTCTCCAGAAGTAGAGGGACAACTTCGCGCGTCATGAGAACAACGTGATTGCTGATGGCCATACTACAGCAGATTGCTAAGTAGTGCGTGAAAAAGAGAGGGGGAGAGAGGGAAAGCTTCTGCTAGAGCATTGGACCGTCCATTATTGAATGGCTCGATTTTGTCTACTCTTGTGCGAGTGATCATGCTATTAGTCATTCTCACGAAGGTAGGTGGTGTAGACGTGACGCGTCTCTTGAAGTTGACTTCATCAATAGTGTCACCCACCCTGTCTTGGTGTGACCAGAGAGGGTAAGTAGATGGGGCACCACCGACAGGTATATGAAAAGAAGAGTGGACTGTTGTTTCTTGTCATGCCATGTACGAGTGGCTTAACTGCGAAGCCCACTGCCCCTGCTGGATCGTGGGCCATAATCCTTGCCAACCCCACGTTGCAGGTCAATCTGGTCCGCGTTGATATTCCCGAAGCGGCATAGTTAATGTTGGGGACATTGTAAGTGATGAGTAGGATAAAACAGGAGTTACATCCGAGGACTTACGAGCGACCACCTCTCATGAAGTACTTATGATTAGTTGAACTCTTTTTGGTGGCGATGAGCGGGGGAATGAGTTTCCTTGTGAGCGGAGGGTTGGATTCTCAAGGACAACGCAAAATGTGAGATTGATCGGTGAAAGTTCCAATTGAACCGCAACTCAGAGCACAATCATATCAGGTATTGCGTACAGGAGGGTTGCATGTGAGAATGCCCGTTTGACCTACTAATCAGGGGAGAATTAGAGACTTAGACCGTGCATATGTTTGAAATACATCTGCAAGGAAAATAAGCAACAGCGAGATGACAATTCCAGTTCACACCATCACATTGAAAGCCAGATAGTCGCACTGTGTCCAGAGACCAGAATTGCACCAATAATACACAAATGGAAGTTCGTACCACTGAAAACCAATGTTCATGGAGAGCAAACTCTCTCCGTTCAACACAAGAGTCCAGTTCCTTCACACTCACAATTGGCGCTGATCGCCCAGCTTGCTCCTACACAGCTACTACAGACTACAACAAAACAATGCAACTGTTGACATCAGCGGCAGCCCGAAGTACTGAAGATGTCGCCCATGCAGACTATCGCCAATACAAGGTATGTGCCCTCACATCATCATCATCATCATCATCCTTCACTCATCCCCTGACTACACCACACCTGTCCTCTCTTTGACCCGAAGACCACCCATGTGCTTCACTGTAGTCCAAACCCACCAGCTATGGTGGTTGGGCTGAGGGCAGCGCCCTCCTCCTCTGCACGACCGCACGTGCTGCACCTCGCCTCTCAGCGCTAGCAGCAGCCTACGAGCATGAGCTCCAGCAGCGCTGCCGCCCAGCATGCGAGTGCCTGAATGAGGCAGCCAGGGCGGGGCTCTTTCCTTTATGGAAAGAGTTGGCCTGCTCACGCAGCCTGGCTTCCCTGGCCTGGGCCCAAAAGCTTCTGGAAGGCCCCAGGAGGCTGCCTGGATGCAGCAGCTACTGGGCTGCTGGGCCTCATCCAGTTGGACGCCCAACTGTCTCTGTATGAGGCTGCGAATCACGCCCAGGGCCTGCATTCTTCGGAAAGGCCCGGTAGGCCGTGGAAATGTCTTTGTTGCTTGGCCTGTGTTTCTTTCAACCAACTGGCGCGTCGCAACTGCTTGGACCCCAAATATGAAATTGACAGTCGAGGGCCTCTTGCAAAAAGCCAGACCCGCCTTCACTTAGGGCGGATAAGGCTGCAAACAGGGCCCCATAGGCCTACCGAGGACCCTGATCCTCACATTCCCTCCTCCTGTACTTCGTGAGTCCTCTGAGAAGTCTCTCATTCTGCAGGCATCTTCCCCTTGAGTGCTCTTTCATAGCCTGCGATTACTTGAGGTGCTGTTCTCATGAGTTCTTCTCGTGTGAACCACCGGTCTTCTTTAGGATCCAGAGGATGTCTGAAGCTCACACGATACTGCATTCTCGTTTTAGGAGGTCGCCCTCTGCCTGGCATCACTCGATGCTCCACGATCTGGTCAATGTCCACTTCGCCATCCATGGTTGGGGGAAGCATCGATCTTCTGGAAGGGGACTGCTCAGTAGCAGCATAGGGTGCTAACTTAGAGGCATGGAACACAGGGTAGGTACGCAAGTGAGGTGGGATGCGGATTACATATGAAGGACCGTCTGGTTGATCTCCTACAATGTCTAAGATCTCCCAGGGCCCAAAGAATTGTGGCATTAGCTTGCGGGATATGCCTAACTCCTGACCAAGCTCAGCAGCCTTACTCCAGACTCTCTCGCCTACCTGAAAGTTAGAGGGCCGCCTATGTTTATTCTCATATGCAATCATTGCCTCTTGAGTCTTCCTAATGTGTTCAACGGCCTGCTGCAGCATCTGTTCGTACTTGACAGCAAACTCTATGCTGCCGGGTGCTGCAGTGGGTTTTCTTTCTGGTAGCAGAAAGTCAAGGGTTGTTCGGGGCTTCCAACCAAGATGCAGTTGGTTGGGAGTCATGCCGGTAGTACTATGCACAGCATTGTTGTACAGGCTGGCAACGAGACGTAATTTCTCGTCCCAGTCGTCCTGACTTGGCTTGATATAGTGTTTAAGTAGTTGTTGTACTACCCGGTTCATTTGTTCCGCTTGCCCATTTGACTCAGGATGATTTCATAAAGTCATTTGGAGTTTTGTGCCCATTTGCTCTGCAGTAGACTGCCACAATTCGCTTGTGAATCTGACATCCCTATCACTAACAATAGACATAGGTAGACCGAAGTCCCTTACCCAGTTATCCATGAAAAGTTTGATGACGATGTCAGTTTTAGCAGTTTCAGGCATAGCGATCAATCTGGCGTACTTGGTAAAACGGTCCAATATGACAAAGATGTGTCTCTTTCCTGACCTGCTGGTCACAAGGGTATCCATGAAGTCCATGGACACACTCTGGCCTGGTTCTTCAGAGATCGGCAAGGGTTTAATCAACCCAAGCGGAGCCTGAGTCCTTGGTTTGACAATGCCTTTTTGACAAACTTGACAGGTTTCAACATAACGTTTTGCATCTTCCAACATAGAAGGCCACCAAAATTTATACACTAAGTTCGCTGATGTCTTCCTATAGCCAAAATGACCAGTTGCATTATGACATTCTCCTAAAAATAAACTACGTAAAGACTCACTAGACGGGACACACAGTCTTTTATTCCCTGCCTTCTCAAGGAACAGCAAGCCATCTACCATCGTGAATTCGTCCAAAGTCTTCTTGTCCTTTGCTTGGAATCTACTGATGATTTCTGACATGACTAAGTGTCCTTGATAGGCTTCCACCAGCGATCGAGTGAGTTCGTTAGACATGTCAAACTCGGTAACTAGCGCGCCCAGATAATCTTCCCTTCGTGACAGTGCATCAGCCACTTTGTTATACGTACCCTTGATAAGATCAAGTTGATAGTCATACATGTCTATCACTTGAATCCATCTCTTGAGTGCGTCTGACAACACAGGTTGTGTCTTAATCCAACGCAAAGTCTCATGGTCAGACCTCACATAGAAAAATCTTCCTAGGAGGTAGTGTCTCCAATGGACTAGCGCTCTGTATAAGGCGTAGAGCTCTCGGTCATACGTGGACTTAGCTAACTTTTGAGATTGCATCTTCTTGCTCATATACTCGATCGGTCTCAACTTGGGCCCTTTCTATTGCGTAAGGACCGCGCCTATGCCATATTGGATGGCGTCTGTGGTCACAACAAATGGCTTGTAAGGATCAGGAAGTTTGAGAACTTCATAGTGTGTTAGAGCATACTTCAATTTCTTAAAGCTTGCCCCACACTCTTCAGTCCACTCCCAAGGGGTGTCAAGTCAAGTTAGATCTGTTAATGGGGAAGCTATAGTACTATAGTTCTTCACAAACGGACGATAATAGCCCGTCATCCCCAAAAACAATTTGACCTCAGTAACAGTCTGAGGTCTGGGTCAGTCACGTATGCTGGCCACCTTGGCATCTTCCGGCCTCAATCCATCTGCTGAAATTTCATGACCCAAGTACAAGATCTTGGTGCGACCAAACTCGCATTTATCCAAGTTTACCTTGTACTGGTGTTGTCTTAGGAGACCTAGCACTATTTTCAAGTGCTCAGCGTGCTCCTCTACAGTCCTACTAAAGATAAGAATATCGTCAAAGTACACAACGATAAACTTGTCCAAGTACTCATGAAATATTCGGTTCATCGCATGCTGGAACGTACCAGGCGCATTGCATAGGCCAAAAGGCATCACCACAAACTTGTACAGGCCGTACCTGGTCTGAAATACGGTTTTGTGCTGGTCCTCAGACCTAACGGCAATTTGATGGTATCCGGACTTCAGATCTATCTTTGTGAAGTACCGGCATCCCTGCACTCTATCCAAGAGGTCATCAATGCGGGGTAGGGGCTCCGCGTTCTTAACGGTGATGGCATTGAGGCGCCTATAATCAATGCACATCCTTAATGGACCTCCCTTCTTTGGGACAAATAAGACTGGCGCACCGTAAGGGGAGGTACTAGGTCGTATCCATCCCTTCTCTGTGATCTCCTTGAGCTGGCGGCGAAGCTCATCTAACTCCGCAGGAGACATCCTATAGATTCGTCCTCTAGGCACCTTGCTACCTGGGACAACCTCTATCGCATGGACAACCTCCCTTTCTACCATGCCTGTGGGCTCCTCAAAAAGGTTTGAATATTGAGCGACTACTTTTTCTATCTCTGGGGGTATTTTAACGGCCTCCCCTTTCTCAGAGACAAAAACTAGATACATGTCTTCCTCGCGATTCTGCTTGTAATAGTTATAGAAGGATGATGCACACATGCACGCGTAGTTTTCTATTAGACTGCTAGCTTTGACATTTTGCAATCTAACAGATCTACCGTTGGGCAACTTGTGAATCAAAACCTTTCTATCCCAATCAAACTGCGGTTGCGCGACCTCGAGGTAGTACATACCTAGGAGCATGTCAAATGGCAGTTCGTCGCTAACCATGAAGGAGATTTTATGACTCACTTCCCCTCCTACATTGGAGAAGGTGGAGACTACGTCCTTGACATAATCTTTCACCAACATTTGGTGCTTGTTGGCTAGCGTAGAAGCTACAGACTACAGTTCTGCTAAGCTGCTGCACTTGGTCCCCTAAGCGCAGTCTATCCACACAAGCACGACTAATAAAATTCCGTGTAGAGCCTATGTCTGCGAAGGCGCCAACCTTGCGGCCACCTACATCTACTTCCACCACGAAATGTTCACCCTTTGGACATCTACAGATCATCGCCCAAGAGTCCCTGGGGTCCTTCCCTGACCACTCAGTCTCTAACTCTTCTAGGGCCTCAGACACATCTCTCGAACGGAGCATCGATGGGTTTGAATGTGTCTGCAGGGCGATGCGTGGGTCACTAGCCTTGGCCAATGCCTGAAGTGGGGAAGGCAACGTTACCACCTCAGCACGAGTAAGACCGACTAACACTCCTATTGACCCGAGGTGTTTCCCTGTGAGCTGCTCGCAGAAGCACTCCCAGGGTTCGAAGATAAGTCCACCACCGTTGTTGAGGCTACCTTCGTTGTGACCTTCTTGTCGCGGCAAGTCCTGGACGTATGGCCATAGTTGCCACAGTTCATGCGTGTACCCCTAGCAACGCGGTCACGCCACACCTCGTAATCTAAACCAAGCTTTACCCATGCGGGTGTCCCTTGGTCGCCCTGACCAGTGGACCGTCCTACCTTCTTCTTCCCGGTCCCCCTAGCCTTTTCCTTGATAGGTGCCACGACTCCCCCATCTGAAGTCTCGCTGGCCCCATCCTGCTCTGTCAACTCCCCGAGGTCTGGGAAATCGTCAATCTCAGTCGTTTGACCATCATGGTCAACGAACATTAACTGACCCTTCTTCTTTCAGTCTTGGGGCAGTCTCTTCCTACCATCATGGGATACCTTATGCGCAGATCCCATCTTTGCCTCTATGTTCAGAGCTTTCTTACTAAAGGAAGCGAAAGTGTGCTGTTCGACATAGGCCTCGTCAACCAGCTTGGTCCTTACCTCTGCAGGTAGGCACCTTAGGTAATCCATTAGGAGAACTTGCTGGTCAAAACGCACACCAGGTACCACGAGGAGGCGTTCTACGGTGTCCGTAAGCTCTCTAGCATCCTTGAACCTGCAGGAAAAAAAGTTGTTGATAGCATCGGTGGCCTTTTGAGCCCCTTGCGGGTCATGCCACCTGTTGTAGACTGACCGTACGAACTGTTCTAATGTCTGAGCCTGAGCCCAGGCATCGAAGTCCTGACCGTAGCCCTGTTGCTGCACTAAGCCATTCAACCAGCGGGCTGCTGATCCCTCTAAAAAGGATGCAGCCACTACCACTTCCTGTTCTGGCCTTGTGAGTTTGTGCCTTACATAAGTAGGCACAGTCCTCACCCAGGTGTCCAAGTCCTCCTCCTTCTTTCTATCTCTAGAGAAAGGCTTGGGACTCATCAGAGGTATCTTGGGCATCCACTACATAGGCTGCATGGGCCCTAGGGCTTATTGCAGCGGCTGCATTGCCACTGAAACAGGCTGATGCACACTAACCTGGGCCTGGCTTGACAGTGGGACTGTATTACCACTATCGTGGATGGTACGACTGAGACTCTTTGAGCCGGATCACGAGTTGCTGCTAAACCGCCTGGAGGGGGCATGCCAACCATAGGAGAGAAAGTTTGCCCTGTGCGTTGCGGCATCGATGATGGACCCGCACGGTCGCACCTACAGGGGGAACTGTAACTGTGGCTGCCTCACCATTGTGCGAGGAGCCCGAAGTTCAGCCATAATTTGTTTCTGGCCTGCCACCAAGTCAGCCAACAATTCCTGTTGGACGTTCTGCGCTTCTTCCACTGAAAGTAAAGCATTGCGCAGCACTCGACCAGCAGGGTCTAATGCTGCCTCATCTAGTGTTTCCAATCTGCCTAGTACCTGCATTTTACTCTCTAGTCTGGCCTTCCTAAGTATGGTTTTTCTTTTCCTCTCCGCTGCCTCGTCCAACTGCCGTTGTAGCTCATCCTGAAGTTCTTTTGCTTGGCGGATTTCTAAGTCCTCCGCCGTGAGTTGAGTTTGCTGGCTGACGCGCACGGCAACAATCTGACTAATGGAAACCTGAGATCCACTCTGACTGACTCCTGAAGAAGTGGACTGTGTAGAGACTTGCGACATAGCAGAGGTTGCCATGGTTGCACCTGTACAAGCTGAGACACTAGTCTTAGCACTATCCTCAGCTGCCCTCACTCTCCTTGCCGTTGTTCTCTCTCTAGCCTCTCTCCTCAATCTTCTCTCGTCTCCTGGACCTAACTCCAAGAATGTCAAGGGTCGACTATGAGCAGTCCCGCGAGTAGTCCTACGGTCGTCCACTAGCAACTCCTCCTCACTAGTGCTTGCATCACTCATGAGCTACAGTGTGTGTGATCTAAACTAGAATCCACATTGAATCCTACCTTAGCCCGACACACAACCGATTATGAATCACAACTAATTTTGGTCGGATGGAACAGAAACAGTAAGGTGATATATTAACAACTAATGTCAGGTCCTACACGATATATTAATTTTATTTTTAGATTACCTTGGAACAGATTGTACTACAGCAAGGATCTACTCTGTCTGTAGCTGTCTGTAAGTTGTTAGCGAAGTCTGTCACAACTAGATAATCAAAATAAAAATAACATCTCCTGTTGGAGATGTATACTGGATGGCAGATTGATAGTTGATTGCCACTATGAACAGTTACCGGAATCCCCCCTCCCCCTGTATCCTTCTTGATTGGTCACTTTGTGTCAACGATCCTTAGCATCTGGTTGAGCAGCGTGCCTGAAGGTGTGCAATCCGGCCCACCCCTGTGCCCCAAGTCATTGCCGAACAAGCCAGCGAGTCCACTCTTATTTACCCTCGTACAGAACAAGCCTTACACCCGGTTGATCTGGCTGATCAGGAGGAATTTTAGGAGAGCCCCCATCTCCTCAGGAATTATTTAACATCGCAGTCAGGACGACGATCACAGCCAGATTCAATCCGAGTCCCCAACCAGAAATGTTTATAGACGGTCTGGTAAGCGTCTCATAAAACGCTGGCATGCCCGGCACAATCTCTATTGCACAAGCAGCAGAACCAAGGACTTGCAGCAAAGCATGCGTGTACTAGTCCCAACGGGTTGGCATGGTGACCGTGACCCGAGTGCTTCGTCCAGGGCCCTTCAGAGGCTTCGCTAGTCTCCCACCAGCTTGCTGCCCAGGAAGAATCTCGACTCTCAAGGTTGAGCACTCGCGACACCTCACACTGAGAGGACCCTCAAGACAGAACTCACTTCCTCACGGTAAGAAGAGATGAAGAGGGTAGATAAGGAAGAGAGCAACGTACCTCATTAATGTTGCCCCCAACCACAGATTTCTCACCGGTAACCTGATGTGCAATTATGATGACCGGTCTTTGCCTCAGCACAACCAACAGCAGAATGCAGTTCCACTTCGGCTTAATATGCCACATCAGCGAGTTCTCATCATCCAGCATACACCCCGTATGTCACCTCATAGCTCCCTGGCGCGCCCACACTACCCTGGGCCGCCTAACGTTCATCGCCAATGCCTTATCACTGCCCCACACTTCATGCGAAGCACCAATAGCTATTGCGAAGAACCAATGAAGCGCAATATGAACCTTGCTCCGATACCAAATTGCAAGGAAAATAAGCAACAGCGAGATGATAATTCCAGTTCACACCATCACATTGAAAGCCAGATAGTCACACTGTGTCCAGAGAGCAGCATTGCACCAATAATACACAAATGGAAGTTTGTAGCACTGAAAACCAATGTTCATGGAGAGCAAACTATCTCCCTTCAACACAAGAGTCCAGTTCCTTCACACTCACACTTGGCGCTCAGCGCCCAGCCTGCTCCTACACAGCTACTACAGACTACAAAAAAACAATGCAGCTGTTGACATCAGCGGCAGCCCGAAGTACTTGAAGATGTCGCCCATGCAGACTATCGCCAAAACAAGGTATGTGCCCTCACATCATCATCATCATCATCATCCTTCACTCATCCCCTAACTACACCTCACCTGTCCTCTCTTTGACCCGAAGACCACCCCTGCGCTTCACTGTAGTCCAAGCCCACCAGCTATGGTGGTTGGGCTATGGCGCTGCCCTCAACAGCGTCCTCCTCCTCTTCACGACCGCACGTGCTGCACCTCGCCTCTCAGCGCTAGCAGCAGCCTACGAGCATGAGCTCCAGCAGCGCTGCCGCCCAGCACGCGAGTGCCTGAATGAGGCAGCCAGGGCCAAGCTCTTTCCTTTATGGAAAGAGTTGGCCTGCTCACGCAGCCTGGCTGCCCTTGCCTGGGCCCAGAAGCTTCCGGAAGGCCCCAGGAGGCTGCCTGGATGCAGCAGCTACTGGGCTGTTGGGCCTCCTTCGGTTGGACGCCCAACTGTCTCTGTATGAGGCTGCGAATCACGCCCAGGGCCTGCATTCTTCGGAAAGGCCCGGTAGGCCATGGAAATGTCTTTGTTGCTCAGCCTGTGTTTCTTTCAACCAACTGGAGCGTCGCAACTGCCTGGACCCCAAATATGAAATTCACAGTCGAGGGCCTCTTGCAAAAAGTCAGGACCACCTTCACTTAGGGCGGGCACCTCCGCCTTCACTTAGGACGGGTAAGGCTGCAAACAGGGCCCCATAGGCCTACCGAGGACCCTGATCCTCGCACATCAGTCATTAATAACTGTCCATGAGAATGTGAAAAGTTGTGGAATAAATAATGCACAGTCTGAAGAATTTTGCATGGAACGCCAATTGCGTGAGTAACGTGAGATAGTTACAAGCGGAGTGCCATCGTTGCGAACATCAGAGACGACATTACGGGTGAAGCATCAATCCACGATACCTACGCTTACCCTCACCGTGCAGTCCTCCGCCCGTTATTGTTGACGTCGCTTGTTAAGACCGAAGACTAATGTGAATTTGAATGGACTGGTGATCTGTTGTTGCATAATGTTGTCATCAGGTCATAGGGTAATGCGTGAGCTCGAGTCCGATGGCATCGCTCGCTGAGGTTCAACTATCCCCTAACGGATATTGGTGCTTGGAAAAGTTATATCACCTTGCTTGGTGTGTGCATATCTGTGATTTAGTAAGGTCAAGGGGCTATGGCATTTTGAGGGGGCATGAGCATTCTCGTGATCTATCGGAGTGTGTGATTGAGTTAATGGGCCTATAAGCTGCTCTCGAGCAGGCCATGAACCCAATTACCACATTCACATGCTGAGAGTGCTCCCACTCCCTTCGTCCTCCTTTTAAAGCTCATAATCATTGACTCAGAGAAATTTCTACTGAATAGACTAAAAGTGATATTGCAAGGGTAACTAGCCACAAAACTTACCCTTTCAGCACCCGAGTTTTACTTCTCTAAGCCCAGTTCCTGCTGTGTGGCTAAGTTAGATATTCGTGGTTTTCTCATTTGTTTTCAAGGCCGAGACTGCTTGCTCTGAAAGGCTTGTCGGGTCGGGTTGGACCTCTTGATCACCAAGAGAAATAGTACCCGGGTACTGGCCAGCGTATCTCGGAGCAAAAGGGGAAGAGGGAGACTTATAATGAGCGGAATGACAGACATATTTTACGAGCCCGAATACGAGTAATGAATGTTGAAGGATCGGTTCACCGCTCTCTTGACTTTCGTCGTCCTGCTTTATGGGCAAGAAGAGAGCTCTACTGAAAAGAGTAACATATCTCATCGCTAAGTTCCTTCTTGATGGGGATTAGCCAAAGACGCAATGAAGAATAAATCCTTAAACCTATTCTTGCAAAATTGTTACCCCGCTTGATAAGTACTAAGAGTGAGATTGCGCACAGAGACTGCTACAGTTGCCATGATAGTATCTGGTGTTCTAGCTGAACAATGGTAAGCGACCTAGGCTGAAGTCGCAACTATCCTCGTGTGCATGACAGGCCCTACCTGAACGGGGAGTCAGAGTCGAGCTCTGATGTCCCTCGAGTAGTGTACAGACAGGACGGTCCCGCAATCCCAATTGAGGCCGAACCTGCTATGGATGCGAGAGGGCCCTTACGCTGTTGTCAGGGGAAGACCGTACCCAACATCACAAGCCCACAGAGACGGCTACAAAGGACCTGGAAACTATGATGGGTCGCATACCTCAAGTGAACTGAGTTTGTGTTTTGAACATGTGATACATTGTACATTGTACACAGACAGGTCCTGCCCTGGGTTGACTAAAAGGGGCATGGGAGTGTCCTGTAACAACATCACACGTGCTTGGGGTTACCCCGACTCCCACAACCATATAAGGGCAGGGCACATAAGCTTCCTTTGTTGCGCTTCACGTGGTATTCCAGATAAAAGAGTTCCATCCAACTCTGTCATCTTCAATGACTTTGCGTGTAACTTGCATGGGACCATGAAGAGCCTCAAGAGAGTTCACTTCGGACTCGGTCCGGTCTTTCTATGCTGATACATTAGTCCTAAGGAGCCTCGGTTGGACAGGTTGGAAGGAAGAGAGTCCGAGAGACCACACAGTTAGTTCAACGGCCGTTGATCGGAACCAATCATCCTTCAGTCACTTAGTCATTATTGAGCAGTCCTCAGAGCAATAATTGGTAATCGGGGATTCTCTATCGATGTTCTCTAAGATCCTTTTCGGACTCCATCCTCGTGTCCTATCATTTTGATCAGTATCCTGCAGGTTGCTAACGGGCAGAATTCGTGACGTGCACGCGCTCGAAATAGTAGTCCTTGACCATTTGTATAGTGTTATAGTAAAGTATGTGGAAACAGTGATATTTCATGCAGTACTGTAACGCCAGATGCCCCCGGAGATAATTTCTAGGTGTTGCTATAATTCGATGTCCTTAACTGACTTAAGCGAGACTGATGGCAATTGGCCTCATGTAACATCGCTGTGCACGGCGTGCAGTATACAGCAGGGACGGAGAGCGGCGACACTTGCAAGCAGTATACAACGAAGCTCTGTGCAATACGACTCGAATGAGGAACTGGCAGTGGTCAAAGTAGATGACAATCTACTTAGGAGCCTAGCAGCAAAAGACTCGTAAAGAGCTCCAGTACTGAATAGGCAAGGAGTACCCCGATTAAGAATTGTCTGTCGGAGTGTAGACCGGTTGACTGCCAACAGGGAAAACTAAACAACTGGTCTTGAGTGTGACCATCATCAGTACACTTTGGGCCCTGAAGAGCAGGACAGGAGGAGGAATTCATCAATCAGAACAACAGTCAGTGATAATCGTCACCAGTCATTCCGTAATTGTCAGACAGATCAGCGGCGTCCGAGCAGTAATAGCAAGGGCTGACAACCGGCGAACCCATCGTTCACTGCGATCAGCACCCGGGAGCCGTCTGTCGGATGAAAACCCAGTGTTGGGTCATGGACACCCTAGGGGTCCATTGAAGGTGGATATCCTTTTTCCTTCCCACTAAGTTATGCTGAGGCCATTAATCATCTCCCTACCTTCTGTGTTCTCGGTGAATTAGTAACCAGAGAAAAGCAAGTGAGCATGAAGGGCCAAGAGGTTCGAGTGATGAAGTTCAGGTCTAACAGAGATAAGAAAGTGGTATGGGAAGAAGAGGCATGGCTAGGCATGGAATCGCATAAACAGGCTCAGAGAGAACGTGCTGTTCGGTTGGCTGGGGTGAAGAAATTTATTGAGTATGTGTTCTATTTTTATGATTTCGACGACAAACTGCACAACACCGACTCGTCATGAGAGACAGTCGAACAGGCTAGCTAAGCTCGGGTGAGGCGAACTACTCATTCTTTCTCCTTCAGAAACCCCTTTAGCGAGGTAATTGACAGACAATCATCCTAGCTTCTGCTTCCCAGTGTCTGGCAGTCAGTAACTCACGGATCAGCAAACGGATACCGTCGAGTTTCCATCATCCAAAACATTGTCGGCGGTAATCGGCCAAAGTTGACTAAAGCAACATCAGCATCAGTGTCACTTGACCAGCATATTATCGAAGCATCCTCAATCAGGTTTCACCATCATCCTGTCTCGTTCTCCGCAACCTTCTCAACACATGAGTGTTATCACCTCATTTTCAGTCCAGGAGGCTGTCGAGGAGGCTGTCCTAACCAATCTCAACAGGGTCGCTTCCAAAGATGTCTTTCAATACCGGTACGTCAGTGCAGTTGGATTCAAGCAAGGGGACCTATACGTTTTTGTAGTTCTCACTGAGTTTGCAGCAGGTACCATTCACGATCTGAGACTCTATGTTAAGAAGGGCAAAGAAACCCATGAGTTTTTCAACTCAGTCCGGATCTCAGCAGCCAAACATCTAGAAGCAAGAGATCGGGAGTTGGATGGGGTTGGCACAAAGCTAATCCGCAACTTTGGACCCAAGCTCTACACGGACTACCCCAGGCCACTGGTTCCCTTTCCTATCACAGACTGCTCCTGCTGGGGTGACTTGGTGGATTTGGCCAAGAGGTACATTTCTCCAGCAAAGATTGACTATGAGGCAGTGACCGAACCATCAGAATTCAGGCATCTTAGCCGCATCTCAGACGGGGGATTTTCTCCCAGTCATACCTTCGTACCCTGTGGGAAGAATTTTGTGCTATGGTCAACTTCCATGTCATGGGTCTTGGATGGAAGTGTTCAGAACTTGCAGATTTCAGGTGGCTCTACATTAAGAGGCCACCAGTGCCGTACCCCCGTTCACTGTTCACGGGGTCTGTGAACGGAGCCGGTCATAGAGTTCACAGCGTTCACGTTCACGGGAGTTCATGG
>BFEA01000424.1:551744-566277 GCA_003427395.1 Chara braunii | reverse complement strand
TCAATCAATCAATCAATCAATCAATCAATATCAATCAATCAATCAAACCTTTTTTTTTTTCAAGTTTTTTGTTTATTTATTTTTAAATTTTTTATCTTTATTTTTCTAAAACACTACATACCCCTGTAAAAAACAGAAATTCATTTCTCAAAAATACAGGTGAACTCAGGGACTATATATCTGATGATAAAAAATGACAAAAAAAAAATCCGACTTTTCTTTATATTTTGTTTTTTAATTTTTTTAAAATTGAATTTAGTTTTTGATTTTTTAAAAATCTGAAACAAAGTCGGATTCCAAAAAAACAAATATGGGGTTGTAGGGCTTAAAATTCCCTACGACCCCATTTGTTTTTTTTTTTAGCCTATTATTTAATTCAGAAAAATTCTGGTAAAATCGGGTCCGCGGCGCGGACCAGGTCGGCCGTGGATGCGGACCCGTCTGTGTCCGCGATCCGAGATCGGACCCGCGGACGCGTCCGTGGGTGTTTCACAGCCATGGACCTATAATGGAAAGAAAGAAGAAGGTGTTCTGCACTGGATAGCAGTCATAGAATCATATCTATATGGGCAACGAATCTCATATTGGGACAGGGTGTTGATGGCGAGCTCATGAATGGGAGGCGACGCCATGAGCTTTGCAATGTCGCTGCAGAAAGAGACGGGGTGCAGCTCAATGGTAGAATTCTCACAATAGACTCGAATTGAAGATTTCCTTCAATCGGTCAGAGAAATATTTGAGGATAAAAACTTAGCACGTCGCACAGAAATGTTGATCCTCAACCTCCCTGATAGGAAATGGAAGAGCACCTCTACCCTGAAAGCAACCATGGATGAATTGTTGCAATGCCCTGACCATGGACTTACACCTGCCCAGATTTTGAACAGCTTTGCACGAGCACTTCCTGATCCCTCGCGAATACAACTCTATCCCCGTGTCAAGGAAGAAGGAATGACTTACGAGAAGTTCGACAAGATCGCAATAGATCATGCTAGCTTTCTCGTCGAAGCAAATTATGCCACTACTGGAAAGATCTGCAAGCGGGTAAGAAGTGGCAAAACCGCACTATCTCAGGGTCTATACTTGGGAAGGATAGTCTCCTTTTAACCTTTGAAGAAGGAGGCGGCGAGACCATCTCCTGGGATCAGGTAGATTATTGACTCGATGAACCCAACGGACCGGTAGCTCAGGAGGGGAGTTACGCGACCGTTGTAGCCCGCGGGGGAGGGCGTCAAGGAAGAGGACGTGGGCGAGGAAGAGAAGGCCGCAGACGTGGTGGAAGAGGACCCGGCACCCAGAGGGGTGGTGGTGAAGATAACTACTACGTGGGTACAAGGGGTAATGGTCCCTCGCAAGGTGGTCGTGGTACTTATTCTACCTGGGGTAGAGGAAGAGGCACGTGGCTTAATAAGTGGGATAAGTCATACCCACCACATCCAGGTCTACCCGAAGGGGAGCCTTGGAAGAAATTAGGAATTACAGAAAAAGTCTGGCAAGAAAGGAAAGCCGCTGACCAGTGCCTGAAATGTGGGGACCCCGACCACATTGTCCCCTATTGCCCCGACTATAGGGGAGCAAAAGGGAACAGCCAGTAGAGGTTCCAGTTGCCTCTACCGGGGCTTCGAATGTTGAAAAATCAGAATCCTCCAATTCGAAGGCTCCAATGGCAGAAACTGAAGAAGAAGACAGTGGCGTGGGTGATGAGTTGGCCGCTCGTCGCCAAGCTTGAACTGAAATGAAAAAGAAGAAAGGACAGTTAATAATTGCAGATCTTGAAATAAATAGAATAAGAGTAGGAGGTATGATAGACAGTGGATCTACACGCAGTGATATTAAGAAAGGTTTGCAGAAACTGTGTCTTGAGCTTAAGGTTAAGAATTTGAATGAGCCCAGTGTAAGTAAGTTACCTAAAAGTACTGAAGTTGTCATGGATCGATACGTCGAGGGGGTTCAAGTATACTTCCGTCTCGAAGCAGAGGGGAAGGTGGAACGTGTTCTCCAGTCTCTGACCTTCTTGGTGGAGGACAACTTGTCTTTTGATGTGTTGTTAGGCATGGATTGGGGTGAGGCTGAGAATGCGGATCTAAAACTGAGGGAACACGAATGTTGGCTCCCAAGTCCGCAAGGAGGCAAAAAGGAAATCCGTCTCTATCACGAGTCTAGAAAGGAAAGCAGCCTAGCTCATTGTTGCATGAGTGCCCCAGCGTTCGCTCGCCATGTGAAAAAATATAACTTGTATGATCAAGTCTTTGTTGCATATGTGCGCCCAGTAAAGGATGGGAAAAGTAAGGAAGAGGTTAAATCTCAAGAAATTGAAGGAATACTGAAAAAGTTCGCAGATGTGGCTGAAGCCCCAAGTGGTGTGGTAGAAAGACCAATTAAGCACCGCATTGATATTGTTTCAGGGAGTTCACCTCCTAAAGGACCTATCTATCGTATGTCACCCCAAGAATTGGATGAATTGCGAACCCAACTCGATGAGTTGTTGAAAAATTGATGGATAAGACCTTGTTTCTCGCCCTATGGTGCGCCTGTGCTCTTTGCACCCAAGAAGGATGGCGGCGTTCGCATGTGCATAGATTATAGGAGACGGAATGATATAACAGTCAAAAATGTTGAACCATTACCATGAATAGATAATTCGTTGGATCGCGTGCAAGGTTGCAAAATATTTTCAAAATTTGATTTGAAATCCGGCTACCATCAGATTGAGGTAGAACCGGAGGACCAATATAAGACTGCCTTCAGGACAAGGTACGAGCACTATGAGTTCATAGTCTTGCTTTTGGTCTAACAAATGCCCCTGCCACTTTCGAAAGAACGATGAACGAACTTTTTCATAAATGGCTTGATAAATTCGTTGTTATCTATTTAGATGATATCCTGATTTTTAGCAAAGATGAGAAAGAACATATTGAGCACCGTCGACTTGTGCTAAATAAATTGCGAGAAGCCAACCTCAAGTTAAACCCAAAGAAGTGTGAATGAGTCATTTGGGACATGTGATTGATGGAGATGGGGTTAAACCGGAAGATGCAAAAATAGCAGCAATCAGAGATTGGTCGAACCCCCACACTTTGACTGAGTTGCGGTCATTCCTTGGGTTAGCCAACTATTATCGAAAGTTCGTGAGACACTTTACGATAATAGTTGCTCCCCTTCGCAGGTTGCTCAAGAAAGAGGTAATTTGGAAGTGGGATTCAGACTGTACGATGTCATTCAAGCCTATGAAAAAGTGTTTAATCAACTACCCGGTTTTGAAAGTGGCAGATCCTTCATTACCTTTCGTGGTCACAACCGACGCTAGTCAATATGGTATGGGTGCTGTAGTCCAGCAAGATGATGAACATGGATACAAACCTGTGGAGTTTATGTCTTGCCGATTGCCTAATGAGAAAATGACCGCTTCGACGTATGAGAGGGAATTATATGCTCTTCGTGAGGCCCTCAATCATTGGCGACACTATCTTTTGGGAAGGCATTTTAAGGTATACTCCGATCATGAAACACTTTGCTGGCTCAAAATGCAAGCTCGAATGACACCTAAGTTAACAAGGTGGGTTGCGGAGATTGACCTGTTTGATTTTGAGCTAAAGCCAGTAAAGGGTAAGTATAATGTCGTTGCTGATGCACTAAGTCGTAGAACTTATTTTTTTGGTGTCATTGTGACATATCTAGATGTTGGTGCTGATTTACAAGAGAAGATTAGGAATGCGTATCCCTCTGATCCTGTCTATGGAACAATGATTAAGCGTGTACAATAAGCGCCAGCAGAGTTTCCTGATCACAAGATTACTCAGGGTTTATTGTTTGAGGGAACTGATGTGAATGATAGGCTATGCATACCGAATAATGAAGAGATCAAGAGTTTGATCCTAGGGGAATGCCATGATACAGAAGGTCATTTTGGGTAGAAGAAAACCTATGGGACTTTGTTACATTCCTACACCTAGCCTCGCATGAAAGCAAACTGCATCGCGTATGTGCAAGGTTGCCAAGTGTGTCAATTTGCCAAAGAAACAAAAGCACCACACAACCTCCCTTTGGGTTACTTAAGCCCTTGCCTATCCCTACAGGCCCTGGAGACTCTGTGTCTATAGACTTTATGAACACTAAGGTGAAAAGCAGGAATGGGAAAACACAAGTGATGGTAATAGTTGATAGATCTACTAAATATGCTGTTTTTGTAGCTTCGCCTTCGGAAGCGAAAACTTATTTGGTAATTCGGGAGTTCTTTAACCACTGGGTAAAAGACTTTGGACATCCCTTGACTATTGTAAGTGACAGAGATACAAGGTTCACAAGTGAGCAATGGCAGCAACTAATGAGTGTCTATGGCTCTAAGTTGAGTATGTCATCAGGTAGACATCCTGAGACTAACGGCCAGACTGAGCAGATGAACAAGATATTGCAACAGACTTTGCGCATGTACATTCGTCCTGACCAGATTGACTGGGATGAACATCTGCCTAAGGTTGTTAGTGCCTATAATAACTCTGTGCATCTATCTACATGCAAGACTCCTATGGAGTTACATCTGGGATGACGTCCACGCAGACCCGTTGATCGGCTAAACCCGGATCAAGTACATAAGCTTCGTTTAGGAACTAGTGAATTCGCAATTCAATACCAAAGAGACATTGAGAAGGCAAAAGAAAATATAATCAAAGCACAGCATCAAATGATTGAGCAGGCAAATAAGCACAGACGGCCATCTCAATTTGTTGTAGGCGACTTAGTTTGGGTGAAGTCTAAGGATTTTGCTCCTGAAGAGAACATTCTCAAAAGCTTCTACCTGCCTACAGAGGACCTTGGCAGGTCCTAGACGTGATTGGAGATGTGGATGGTCCTTCGTATGTAATTGAGATTCCTTTGCACCTACATACTTATCCAGTGTTCCACGCATCAAAGCTCTTACCTTGTGTAACGAATGAGTTATTTCCAAGTCGCAGATCAGCGATACCTCCAAGTATGTATGGGAAGTATGACATGGATAAGATTGTTGCAGAAAGTACTTTTCACACTGGTCGTAGAGGCAGACCACAGCGTCAATATAAGGTGAGATTTGCATACCAGGATCCTAGTGAAGATCGCTGGTTCACAAGAGAGGAATTATTAGATTCTGCACCTCATATTGTGTCTGCGTACTGTATGTCCGAAATTGGATTTAACGCGGGTTTCGCGTTAAAAAATTCAACGCGCATTGAATTCGCATTCAATCCCCGTTTGAACGCGCGTTGGACGGGGAAAAATGGGTTCCGCAATGATTTTTTTCCTAGGCCAAACATAAAGGAAAAAAAAAAAAAAAAAAAAAAGGGTCGTAGATCTTTGTGAGGTCTACGACGCCATATTTTTATTTTTATTTTTTGAGCTTTATATATATTTTTAAAAAATCAAAAACATAAGCACAATGAAAAAACAAAAGCAAGAAATGACACGAGTCTTTTTTTTTTGGGTTTCACAGAGATTTTTTAAGGGCTAAAAAAAAAAACAGAAAAAAAAAATAAAAAATATAGGGTTGTAGATCTTTCAAAGGTGTACAACAAAGTATTTTTTTTTCGTTTTTTTTTATAACCTCGTGTATTTTTTTAAAAATCAAAACCATAAACAACATATTTTTTGGCTTGCATGGCTTAGGTAATCTTGCTGGGTAGACTCCCTGTTGGGTAGACTCCCTGATTTGGCCTGCTTCGTTTAGTGTGAGGCCGTGATTTCCAGTGGGAGGTCTCTGTTTCTTTTGTAACCACCACCATCAGATCATTTGTGATCTGATGGTTGGGAAGCACTCTGCCGTGATTTCCAGTGGGAGGTCTCTGTTTTTTTTTGTTTTTTTTTTTGCCTTTCTCCTGTGTTCTCAGCCCAGGAACTCGTAATGAACCTGTCAGGCCGCTGCCACTCAGTGTCACACTGGATCAGCCACACTCCAATCCGTCTGCTAATGGGACCATGCCCCTGGGGTGTGGTCCCATTAGCAGTCCGATAGAAGCGTGGCCGATCCAGTGTGACACTGAGTGGCAGCGGCCAGACAGGTTTATTACGAATTTCTGGGCTGAGAAAACAGGAGAAAGGCCACAAAAAAAAAAAAGAGACAGAGACCTCCCACCGGAAGTCACCGCAGAGTGCTTCCCAGCCATCAGATCACAAATGATCTGATGGTGGTGGTTGCAAAAACAGTGAACAAAGTAACCGCCAGACTTTTGACAGCAGTGATCCTGACACCCTTCATATACTCCGTGATTGAAGGAGGGCTCCATCCATTGAGATAATTGGACAACAACAAGTAAAATGCTGAAAATCTTCTATCCAGTGGGCTAAGGCCGACCCCAACCTCGTTTGGGGTTGGCCACACCCCCAACCGATTGAAAAGATTCTGGCCGGAAGCTGTCTTTGCACGGGCATGCCCAGTGTTAAGGAGAGGAGGGGAACGAAGATCTCCTTACTTTTTCGAGTAATACTTGTAAAACACTGACCGTGGGATCACGACATGTAAAACACTGACCGTGGGATCACGAGTACTGCACTGCAGGATTTGGGTCACTCAACTGCCACACAAACTTTCTTTTTTTTTTTTTTTTTTTTTTGGTTAAAACTGCCTGAGCTGGTGCTTGAGGTGCTGATAAGAGCAGACACCTCAAGCACAGCCCGGGAGGCTCCAAATATTGGTGGGAGCAGCACCTGCTGGAAAGCGGGTCCGGCGTCACAGTGGGGAGAGGAAGCAGTTCAACTGTTTGAACTACTCCTATTGTCTCCGTCTGTGGGCCTGTTTCTATCCATCATTCATAACTTCAATATCAGCAGGCGTGCTTACCCTTCCTTTCCCCAACCCCCACCCTTATCCTATCCGGTCGCTAGTGGGACCATGCCCCTGGTGTTTGTCACAGCTGTCTGGTCGAAATTGCCCTCAATACTGGTAGGGTGATGGTCCTGAGTGCTGGTCACACTGAGGTAGGATAGTAGGGACAGGGGATGTGCTGGGAGTATTAACGTGGGGATGGGTAGGGTAGGTGGCCTATCCCTGTTGCTACCAGCAATCACCACGGGTCTGGTCCTTGGCCTCTACAACACCTCGGGCTTTCAAAAAAAAAAAAAAAAAAAAAGAATGGATCTTCTGCTAGAACGTGGAATAATACACAGCCATATGATTGTCTTTTGTGCATGTGGTGAGTAGAAGCCCTTAGGGCCACTGCACGTATTCCTTAAAAAAGAAAAACGAGAAAAAACAGAAGAAAAATGAGAAAACAAAAAAAAAGGGGAAAACAAAAGAAAGAAGCGAAACAAAAAAAAAACAAGCGAAACAAAAAAAAAACAAGAAAACAGAAATTCGTGACTCATAACTAAGCTGCACAGACTGCACAGACCTGAATTCGAATCTAGACTATATATTCTCGGGCCACAGGGACATTCTTCAAGTCGCTGCTCCACGAAGGGTCCTTGCTGATCCGTAGGGACCCTTCGGAAATGAGACTAGACGACTAGATTGCAGCATTTGTGCAAAAAAAAAAAAAAAAAAAAGAAGGAAATGCACCCACATGCACACACATGTGCTCACAGTCTTGGGGTATGGGGTGGCACTTACTTTTTTTCCCTCTTACTGTTTGAATTTCGGGAGGGAGGGGCATGTTTGGCCACCTCACCCTGTTAGTAGGGGTCAATTTTTTTTATTCCTTTTTCTTGCTATTAGTGTTTGGGCGCGTAGGGCCACGTGTTCGAGGCCCAACGCGGCGGTTCCGTTTTTCAAAATTCCACGGAACACCCCCGTTTTCGCATTAAACGCGATTTAACGGGGGGCCCCAGGCCCGTTGAACGGGTTCAACGGCGTTGAATTTCGCCCGTTCTCCGTTCACAGGACACACAGTCCGCACATGAAAGAGCAAAGAAAGGAGTCAACATCATTGAGAGATAAATGATTTCTCAGAGGACTTCGAAACTAGGCCGGCGAGAGTAAAAGGGCCTTTACCCGATACAGGCCTTGTAAAAGTAAAGCTGCGTGAAGGGGTATCTCGCCAGGACCTAGGAAAACGTGAAAGCAGATCAAAGGTCAAGTTCTCTGTCAAAGGGTACATCTAAATTTAAGCAAGAAGTCAGTGCCAAAGGTCATTACTGAAGGACATACCTGTTCGCCAGGAGATGCACATGTCATGTCTGTTCAGATAAGGATGTGTCTGTGCGTGCAGTCAGTGTGTCTGTTCGTGCAGAAAGAGAGTGTCTATTCACACAGTGTGGATGTCTGTTCAGGCAGTAAGTGTGTCTGTTCGTCCAAAGTTGTGCCTGTTCGAAAGTAAGTCAATAAACAGAGTCCCAGTTCTGGTCTAAGTCCGAGAAACTGTCCAGATCCAGACGTCCAAATCCAAAATCCCGGCCGAAAGACCTCAGCAGCAATGAACTTCATTGGGACAGTACAGGGACACATGCAATGCAGGGTCTGGGACAAAGGAAGGCCTGAATGAGCCAATGCAGACCCAGCGTGAGGAGGCCAGCGCTATAAAGAAAGCAGCCAGCCTCATTCAACGCCAGATCTCTACTGGCATTCTGCGCGTGGAAGTGCTGAAGCACTTGTGCGCCAGCCAGGAGGAGCAGCACTGGAGGATGAAGATGCGCTAGGTGAAGGAAGCAGGTTGGGCGCTGGGAAGAGATGCAGCCATAGCTGCCCAGCGAGTTAGTGTTAGACTTAGAGGGTTAGTAGTAGTCTTCTATGAGTAGCATTCAGAGTAGATCCTTGAKAGAMGAGAGTGTGCATGTACAGTAGGAAGAAGGAACTGAGACRGAASTGTGCAAGCAAGGTTCGGCTATGKTGAATACTTACCTGAGTTGGATATGATCTGCAGAGGTGGCGCTGATGTGTAGAGGCCACATTGACGAGTTGGATACAATCTGCAGAGGTGGCGCTGATGTGGAGAAACCACATTGATGACTTAGATGAGAGATTTGTATTGCGCTGTTGAGCGCCTGAACTCAAGGAACTATGATACACTTTGTAATCATGTTTTTGATAATATAAGTTGCGCAACTCGGTTCTCTTCTTACCTATCTTTGTCTAATGTGTGAAGACTTCAGTTCATTGTGAATAATGATGATGCATGCTATGAACACTCTTGCGTGAGATGGTCCCCAGGACCCTTGCAAGATACATAACTGTGACTGCTTGACTCAGGTTCCACTGTCCATTACAAAGCTTACATGCCTTCAAAGGGTTCGTATTTGAAACGCTCAATGAGATCCGGATATCAATATCCATGGAGAGGCGAGATTGGATTTCATATCGTTGTGCGTAATTTGTTAGAGCTTTCAAGTCTAGAGAAACTGATTCTTCTACATGATCTTTCGTCATACTATCGAGAAGTTGTGATACCAGCAAACGGTTCTTGGCCCTTGAAAATCAAGGAGCTTGTACTCAGGATACCTGTGGACAATATACCCCAAACTGTAGGTTTCTGTCAACAACTTCAGGTTCTCGAGTTTGATGTCCCAAACTGTGAATCCCTACCATCATCCTTTTCCCAACTGCGTGCTCTCCAAGCATTGATATTCCTTGGCAGAAAGTTGAAATCATTGAGCAATGCCAACTTTGGATTGCTGCAATCGTTGAGGATTCTGGTTCTTAAATATTGTTACAGGCTTGAGGATGGGATCGAATCTGCGTCTCAATGCTCCAGCCTGCAGGTCCTAGAGTTAGAAGTTTGCCCTTTGCTGGAAGGTCTGGACCAATTCAGGTTTGGTCGCATGAGCTCACTAACCTCTCTTTGACTTCGATCAGTGGGTAATCAGTTGACATCACTGTCCAGCTTCCTCCTCTTCTGCACCACACTCAAAACTCTGAGGCTGGGCGACCTACCTGATTTATTGGACGTTCCAGTCTTCCCTGAGCCATGCTTTCAGGATGAGTCGGCGAAACTTGATTTCAGATTGGCCGGTTTCGAGTCCAGCCCTCGCCTACAAAGATTAGAGATTTCTCGATGTGATGGAATTCAAGACCTGGATATGTTCAGCCATCGATTGAAAAGTCTGAAGTGCCTTGAGTCGCGTTCCTGCCATAATCTCACCAGCCTGCCTTCCTCCCTTGAATTTTGCACGTCTCTATCTCAGATATATATTTATGATTGCCCTGAGCTATCTGGGGCTGGCATCCCCAGGGGCATATCCCATCTACTAAAAAAAGTAGGATGATTCTCTGCTAGCCTTCAAGGCTACATAACAGCTGTTGGAAGTTGAATGATAGATGTTGAGTGAAGAAGCATGACCTGTTTCAGATCCCCTCTGCAGTGCCCGTCCCAGACTCTCTCACAGTAGAAGTTCTACTAGGTAAGAAGTTCAGTCCAAGAAGGAAAGCAGGACCGTTTTACCAAAATTTGTTACTTAACTTAGCTTTTTTTTGTCTCAGTGAGACTGCAGAGCATTTTTGAGTTCTCCCAATATTTTTCACAGGTTCGGTGACAAATTACAATTATGAGGGTGCTCTCCTCTTAGACTAGCATTTTTTTTCAACATGGAAGGCCAACTCTCTGAGTATGCCGTCAGTTTCAGTAACTGTCTGTCGCGATTGAGTTACATAAACTGTCACGGGCAACCGTCCGTTGTCATGGGTGCCCGCCACTAGCCATTTGGTCCTCCTGTCAGTTCATTTGCGCTCCACAACTTGTTCTTGCGGAAAGAGCACTGTGTCGTCAGTCATCCTTCCTTTCTCCATAATTGACTTCTTGTGCTTCCTTTTCATTTTGCCTCCAACCCCTGATCGTCTTTCAACACAAAAAAAAGAGTACAACCGTTTCATCTCTCTCTCTCTCTCTCTCTCTCTCTCTCTCTCTCTCTCTCTCTCTCTCTCTCTCTCTCTCTCTCTCTCTCTCTCTCTCTCACACACACACACACACACACACATATGGTGCGAGTGTGTTTGACAGACACAACATGCCAATGGTGTACGGCCGGAGGTCAGATGCTGAGATGCCGTATGGAAAAGTGTTATTTGGGTTTATTCAAACGGACACATATTTTGAAAAGAATACTGCAAAAGATGAGATTTTCAAAAAGGAAAACAAAAAAAAAAGAGGTGTGTAGGAATTATGGATGAGATTTTCAAAAAGGAAAACCAAAAAAAAAGAGGTGTGTAGGAATTATGTCTGTTGTGTTTCAATTAATTATGATCAACTACATATTTTCTTTCTTTCTTGGTCCCGTCGTCGTCTATGCCCTTTCTCTCCTGTTGCCTGACAGTATCTGATACTGCGTGTACTTTTTTTTTCTGTTTTTTTTTTAAGGGCGATGGCCTTGAGATATCGTCATTTCAATGACATGCGCCACATAATTGAGAATCATTTCATTGCATACATCTAGGTCCATCATCTGGATTCGAACTTGGGTCTGTATTTCAACAGTTCATTGGTGTACCAAGTGAGCTAGGCTCATTGCTCATGTACCTCTTTTCATGTCTTTGTTGCTTTTTTATTCTTACCCCTGGCTTCTGGGAAGGATTTGAGGAAGGCAGCCGCGTTCCATCAACCCGCGACTGCAAGTAGTCTCCTGTCAGATGGAGCAGAGTTACAAATCTGCCACTCGGCAAATGCGCATAAAATGCATGCCAGTGGCAGACTACTGCTCCTGCCCATTCGCCAACAGCTTCACTGATACTCTTCGCTTCGTCAACACTCTCTATCCCAGCGTAGCATTACGTTAACTCCAAACTACACAAACCCGGCTCAGACACATGGGACCCTGGGCGTGTTAGGGGCAAGAGTAACACCGCCCAATGGCCGCGGAGCATTTGCCTCCTTGTTATTATGCTTTTGGAAAACACTAAATAAGTAACCCAAACTGGGTGGGTAGCTAAGGCGGACGCTCATGTGGGTAGTGGGATCAGTCCATCATCCGACCCTTGCGCGTGATTGGCCGGAAGAACATCAGCCATTCACCACAGGAGGGCTTTTGCCTCTTTTGCATGGATGGGTAGAGACCCTCATGATGTGGCTACAGGAAGTACAAGTAGTCAGATCAGTCGGTGAGTCCATCAGAAGATCCTTGCGTGGTAGTGGGCTGAAATAACATCATTGCTCAAATGCCGTGGGAAGACTCTCGTCTCTCCCCCCTTCTTTTTCAATCATACTACATTATAGCGCAAGTCGGGAGATGGGCTGACTCTAAGATGAACAGTGCATAACTCCAGTCCCCGCCGAACATGAGCGCCCAATCCCCCTGCGGAACTTCCCGTCATCCGTTAACATTGGAACAGTTCAGAGAGGATTAGCATGGCCCCTAGAGTAAAAAGAAACGAAAAAAAAATAAAATCCAATGATAACACACAAGATTATTAGCATGGCCTTTGAGCAAGGATGACACAAGAAATATGGGGAAAAAAAAAAAAAAAAAAAAACTGGAACTTCCTCGTCTGTACTTCTTTAATTGATTAAACCAAAAAAAAAAAAAACCTGGAACTTCCTCGTCTGTACTTCTTTAATTGATTAAAAAAAAACAAAAAAAAAACAAAAAAAAAAACACTCAAGTTGGATGGATGGGCTGGCCCTCCTTTAGCCCGTGGGGCCTTGGGATCAGGGATGATTGGTAGAAAGCGCCCACGCCAGCCCATCAGATCCTTGCGCGCGATTGAGGGCATATTCACACTGGGGCTTTCCTGGATGTGTCTGACGAGACATCGACCTCAACCTCGACCTCGACGTATCTAACCACCTCAACGTATCTAACCGTACTAAGTCCACAGCACAGACCGAAAAGTCCCAGTGTGGCATACTGCGTAGCCACACGGGCCTACAGGGCCCGTCCCGCATTTCCAGCCTAAAAGCCTAGAAATAAGGGCTTACAGGCCCCTGTCGTTTCAGCCTGAAAGACGAGGGCCTGCAGGCCCTATGTCGTTTCAGCCTAAAACAGGGCTTTTCACCCCTGAGGCTTTTCAGCCTGAAACGGAGGGCCACTTTCGGGCCCTCATAAGATCGACCTACCCTAAGACTCAGGCACAAAACCAGGGTTTCAGGAACAGGCTATCTTTAGCCTGTTTCCCATGACAGCCTCAAGCAGGAGCTGCAGCGGCAGCCCCTGACTCCCTGCGGCATTGGCAAGAGCAGCCTCCTGGACTGCCTCGCCCTGCAGTCAGGAGGCACCCGAGTAGTACATAGGAAGTTMCCATGCACTTCACGGGTAGGTAGTTGGACAGTAGGCACGAGTAGTCTTCAGGATTCGGCCGCAGCACTCAGGAGGARCGCTGCAGTAGTAGTTAGCGCTAGCAGTAGTCTTCAGCGCTGGGCGCTCATAGCTGCAGGAGTAGTCTTCAGCGCAKGGCGCTAGTAGCTGGTAGTGGTAGCGYTGGAGAGAGATGGCTGGYGGAGGCCAGCGGTACTTACCTGTGGCGCCATAGCTCCAGCTCSATCTTCGAGGTACCTGCATCAAGGCGCCATCTTYACAGGTTAGTACTGGACAYASAGAGAGAGAGAGTTCTTCTTCTTCCTCTTCTAAGTCCACCATCTCTTCTTCACCCTCTCACCACCTGACTTCTCAGTATCGGCAGACTACTACAGAGAGAGGGAGAGTTGTGACTTGAGACTTGACGACATTGGATCCAGACTCGACATTGGGATTCAGACATTTTGACGAGGGACTATTTGGGCCTGTGCCGAAGACTCGGCGTTGACGACATTCCCATCTTCCCCTCTTCTTCGTCTAACCCCCCTCTTCTTCGTCTGTGTATGGTTGGGGCTGGCGCAGTCTTCCTGTGTGAAGCGCCAGACCCATTCACACCAGGGAATGATGATGATGATGTATGTTCGGGGCTGCATTGCAATATTGATTGTTCGGATCATTGGTATCTAAGTCTTCCGCAACGCTATCTTGCACTTTGTACTGAGAGGTCGGTTCTTGTTCTGGTCTGCACCGTTACAGTATGCAACAGTTTGGTATCGGAGCGGACCTCTCATTCAGAGGACCCGCTCAATCAAATAGCCAGCTTGCTTGATCTAGTGATTACTCATAGTGAATCAAGTAGGACTTCGTGAAATCTCTGAAAAAAAAATTCTTGCAACAACTATCCGAAAATTTCTGAGAATCGCATTTCGTTTTACCTGAAAATTTCTGATATTAGTATTTCGTTTCCACGCAACAAATATCTGAAAATTTCTGATAATCGCATTTCGTTTTATCTGAAAATTCCTGATAGTAGCATTTCGTTTCTCTGATATTTCGCATACATAGCTGAAAATTTCTGATGTTAGTATTTCGTTTCTTGGCATATTGGGATAATGATAGAAGTGGTCATATTTTGGGAAACCGGAATTATTCTTTTCTGAAAATCGGATTTTCATTCTATCTCGCAAATTTTTTTTGAAAACCGAAATCTTGCGAAGCCTACCGACATTTCGTTAGGCATATTCGGAGGTTGCCATATTCTCAGAAACTGGATTTAGTTCTTTTATGAAAATAGCATCTCTACCCTATTTCGCAAAAAAAAATTCAAGATCGCATTTTGTGGAAGCCGAAACTTCGCGGAACCTAGCCTAGATCTCGTTTATAGTACTCTTCTGACATGTCTCACTCATAA
>BFEA01000424.1:527135-543344 GCA_003427395.1 Chara braunii | reverse complement strand
CACCACGTCCTTTAAAGGACTGCAAAAAAAAAAAAAAAAAAAAAAAAAAATTTTGTTGGAAAAAAAATGAAAAAAAAAAAAAAAAATAAAAAAAAAAAAAAAAGGAAGGGGGGTGGGGGGGGGGGGGGGGGGGGGGGGGGGGGGGGGGGGGGGGGGGGGGGGGGGGGAGGGAAAAAAAGGGGGGGGGGGGGGGGGGGGGAGAAGGAAGGGGGATGGTGAGCGGGAGGGAGGGGAGAATGTTTGAAAGAAGAGCGGGTGAGTTGATAGATCGGGAAAGTTGACGGCTGAAAGCGGGGAGGGGAGGGGAGAACATCTCTGGGGGAGATGCGGGGGCTGACGTGGTGTGGGCTGAGCGGCGAGCGCCGAAGTGTGGACAGGAAGTAGGAAGTGGGACTTGGAAAAGAACCGAGTCAGGAAGTAAAGGAAAGGGGAGCGGCTTCACGGGAGAGTGGGATACATCTGCGCCACGTGCAGGGGGCGAAAAGCGAGTAAGGCGAGAAAGGGAAAAAAAAGAAGGGAGGTTTGGTCCTTCGGCCGTCAAAAGTGGAACGATACAGAGAAGATTAGCTTGGATGGCCCCTGGGCAAGGATCACACGCATAAATCGAGGAATGGTCCAAAATACAAAGGAGGGAAAAAATTTGAAAGACAAAAGGGAGGGTTGGGAGGGTTGTACCATAGCGGGGATGGGGCGAAGTCGGAGTTTGGGCGAAACATGTGGTATACAGTACAGGGAAAGGAGAGGGTTGGAGGAGAGAAGATGGGATATTTTGGGGAAGGGTGTCGGGGGTGGTGAGCGACCCATCTAGTGAGAGCAACAATAGAGGGAGTGTGCAAGTAAATAGGGACAGAGAGGGGAGGGGGTACGCGGGATCATGAACAGTGGGGAAGTTAGCGGGGTAAGCCGGGCAGGCGGGAAGAGCTGGAGCAGTCATAGGTCAGGCACTGAGGAGAGGGCGGGTTGGAGTAGGGACGTGTGAGGGGAGAGAAGGGCACCGGGTGGTAATGTACTGTACTTTCCTCGGAATGGGATAATAGTCTACAACAAGGCGAGGGGAGGAGGAGGGGCTGGTTTTCCTAAAGCGGGGAGAGAAGACTCGGAGGACGAAAGGGAACAGAGGAGAGCGATTGTAGGGGATAATGGAGGGGCCCACACAACCTACGATGAGGCTGACAGTATGACCAGAGGGAGCTCTCAACAGGGTAGCGCAGAGAAAAAGGACAAGAGTGCGAAAAAGAGCAAGTGTCGAGCAACTGCGAGGACATTAACACGAGGCACCAGTATCAGAAAAAGAGGCAGAAGAGCAACAGCGAGGACATAATCACTGTAGTTTGCAACGACTCCGCAGAAACATTTACTGAGAGGGAGAACAAGGAAACACATCGGGGGGAGCGGGAACTACCTGAACTGGGAAACCGAGTGCAACGGAGAGGAACACGGTGACTAACGGCGGCTGTGGTATTCTAACGGCGCTTCAGTTCTCAGAGAACGAAGGACTTCTACGATAAGGAAAATAAACTTTTAAGGTCATTCACGAGAAACGAGGGCGCCTTGAGAGCTCGAAGTATGAGAACACAGTTGCGGAACGCTCATGAGACAAGAGCTACGCTTGTATTGAGTTGGTAGGATCCGGGTAGATATTGTGAACAGTGATGTTGGGGGGGGGGAGGCGGGGGAGCTGCTTCCCAAGGACGCCATAGCCGACGCCGAAAAGACGTAGTCTATGGCGTGAGGCATCGCCGTCGTCCCCTTACTTATTGAGGAGAGTATAGGAATGGAAGATTGGCATACGGAAAGAGCGTGCATCAGCACAGGCACTCGGAGGGCCCGCTGAAATTGCGCGTCCAGCCGGTGCTCCTGCCCCTTCTCTCCCACTTCAACTGTAATTAGGCCTCGCTCCACAACACGGAGGGCATACTCACACGGGGATGGACTCCCACTTCTCATCCCAAAATTTGAGGTTTTTTTGGGGTCACATCGGAGAGGCCCCCTACCCAAATGCCTCAAATGGTGACCCGGTCAGCAGCCTGCCGCGGGCCACCTCCAGAGGTGGTCTCAAATGACCTCTCGGTTTTTTTCTTTCAATTTTACCTTATTGCAAAAAATCGTCGGCGAAGCAAACAGCCCGCCAAACAAAGAGATAGAGGAGTAATAGCAAGATGTCTAGTTCGAAGCTTGGTGGGAGATGGGGTGTACGGGGGGTATTTTCTCCAAAACCGTGTTTCAACTTCGAACGCCTTAGATTTTTGATAGGTGGGCGACCCTGATTCGTTCTGTTGCCGTCGTTTGGTATGTTGCCGGGAGTGACGTGAGAAATCCCTTGACACCCGTGGTCGCAGTGTGTGGGAGTTAAACTTTCTATGCCCTGAATAGGTTTGTGTTTGATGTTACGGATAGATGTGTTGCGTTCTTTAGTTAGCGTTTGCGGATGCGTTGTGTTCTTTATTTAGTGTTTGTAGGGAGTATTAGGGTTGGGTTTTTAGATGAGAGTAGTGGGTTGGGTTTGTAGATGAGAGTAGCATGGTTTTGTGGTAGGGCTGGTGTCGCGATTAACTAGTGAATGTGACGACTGCGTACGCAGGGACGGGGCTATGAGCTCCTGGAGGGGCAGGACAACCCTGAGTCCTTGTTGTTGACCGTCTTGATGATGTAATTAGCCTTGGGCACTGGGCCCTGTCAATAAAAATGCAATTTCGGGAAAAAAAAAAGAAAAAAAAGAAAAAAAAGCACGGAGATGAGATAGATGAGAGACGAATAAAACTTGAAAAAAAAAAAAAACGGTGCTCCTGCCCCTTCTTTCCCACTTCTCCCTCTATGGGCCTCGCCACACCACTCACGAAATGTGAGAAAGACAAAAATGTGGCGGGTGCATCTGGCCATGTTCTAAGAGGAAGTTCATTCTCATTTTGCACATTTCGAGAGTGGTGTGGCCATGCCCTATGTTCTAGCTGTGGATTCAGTTTCATTTTGCACATTTGGACACTAGTGCAGCGAAGGCCATGTACGTTGTGAGAAAAAAAAATAAAATCCGTCTACTTTCTTACCTTATTTTAATGTGTAAAAAAGAAAAAAAATCCATCTACTCTTTTGGTCCTCACCGGTGTGCCCAGAGGGAGAAGTGTCAGGGCCGCGACTTAGTCCTTTCTGCACGCACAGTCCGCCGGTGACACATGAGGACATAAAGCCCCAAATTGGCCCTACCCAAATGCCTCAAAATTGTCTAACTTGATTTTTGGTTGGATGGAGGCGGGGACAGGCGGCGGAGGCAGGATTAGCGCTATTTTGTAGCTCCGCTAAGTTCTAGCACTAATTCTACTTTCCGGCGGCGCTAACCCTAATTAGCGCTACACTTTCTTGCTGTCACTTACACCAGTAACGCTGCCGACCAAGCAGCCTTCCACGCTTTCGTTCGACAGGTTGCACTCGCGCCATCGCGCAGGTGGTGTTTCCACTTGTGAGTAGCGAGTGGACGAGTGTCCTGTCCCCCGTACTGAGCCCGGCCTAGACTACCTGCTCTAAGGACTTCGTCATACTACCTTTGATTCGAAACTGATTGTCGTTAATTCTACCTGGCGAATTCTCGCCTGGCTGAAGAAGAAACTCTGTGTCCTTCTGACAGCTATACTAGTGCCATAGCTCTGGTGGTGTTCCCACTCGTGAGCAGTGGTGGTATGAGTACACTGTCTCCCTGCGTCCGAGCTCGTTATAATCCAGCGGATTACATTGCCTCTCTGCATCCGAGCTCGGTATTGTCTACCTATACACGAGGATCACGTCATGCTGCCGCTGTTTCGGAGCTAATCAAGCTGCTCGACAATCCTGCCTGGCGAGCTCTTGCTGTGCTGAAGAAGGAATCTTCGCCATTTGGACGGTATAATCTCTGCATTCTAGCCTACATTTCCCAATTCCAGTAACGAATGGTATAGCAGCTCTTAGAGAGATCTAATCCACCACTCCAATCTTCCTGCTTTTCATCCTCAAGTGCCCACCTTTGCGGAATCATGGACGACGTTGCTGCAACGGACCCTCCAGTGCCTCCACCCTCCGACCCAGCTTTCAGAGAGCGGGTCCAGGGTATGCTGGAGGCCTGTTTTCTGGACGGTCGATTGCCAGAAGGCCTCCATCATGGCGAGGTCGACCGTGGCCCTTACCATTCGCGATTGAAAGTTGATCCGCAGATTAGAATGATTCAGGAGGAATGGTTGAGGGAACGAGCAGTTTTGTTGGTTTTCGAGAATGAATCTGGAGTACCGTCGGTCCCGGTTAAGAAACAGACGGTGAGAGTTTATGAGGCGGCCCGGGTTAAAGCAGGCCTATCACCGAACGATTACAAGAAGGGCTGCTTCATCCACGAAGGCAAAAACTTGGCAACCTATATTGCAGGTTCCAAGCAACATGCTGACTGGATGAAGAGCCTAGGCTATGACAAGATCGACTTTGAGAATGTGACTTACCGTGTCGACTTTTGCCCTTAGCTCCCACCAAATGAGATGGAGCAACTCTAGGAAACGATGAAATACAATTTTTTTGGGATTTGCTGTCTGAATGTCCCAGTCATGGCTATCTTTCACCTCCAATTTCAAATTGAGAACTCCATAGGTAAAATCCTCAAAATGCACGATTATCAACCTGATAAGGATGAACCCTCGATTGCTAATGTCCGATTTGATTTGGAATCCTCTGCTCGGTTCTCATTGCATCCCTCCCTCACAATAGAGTTGTCGGAGCAGGAAACAGTCGTGGTGGATGTGGTAAACGCATCCACCCCATACTGTTCCCATTGCCGCTGGTGGTTTCACTCGGTTGAGGAATGAAGGAACCAGACTAGAAATCGGGGTCAGATGGGGAAAGATGGCCAGAATCAGACCAGAAATCGGGAGCACGTAGGAGACGGCCAACTTCTGGATCGCCGGTGGCGTCAACCGCGAAGAAAACCGGCCACAAGTACGACTTGGGGCAGTCGTTACTCCCAGCGCAAGAGTGAAGATTTTCACTCCGTCCCCCCGAGCCCTTCTTACACCACCTATTTCGCGAATAAGTTCTATGATGTCGCTCCACCTACGTGGCTCCGTCGGTCGCGGATTCTGCAGCTTCGGCCACGGCCGAGTTCCCGCACGACCGAGTTCCCGCGCACGGCCGAGGCCGCACAGCCGAGTTCCCGCGCACGGGAAATCGGTCGGCGCATGCGGCCTGCGCACCACGTCCTTTAAAGGACTGCAAAAAAAAAAAAAAAAAAAAAAAAAAATTTTGTTGGGGGGGGGGGGTGTTCTTGAGTGCCTTAGATAATTAAAAAAATAGGAAAAAAAATCATTGATTGATTTTTTTTTTTGATTGATTGATTGATTGATTGGTTGATTGATTGATTGATTGATTGATTGATTGATTGATTGATTGATTGATTGATTGATTGATTGATTGATTGGTGGGGAAGGTCCTCCCAACCCTCCCTCCGACACACACACACGCACACACACACACAAAAAAAAAAAAAAAAAACACCACAGCTCCCACCACCTAACATAAACCCCTAGCACAGCGACATACACCTAGAAATAACAATAAATCACCATACGCAACCCCCCCCCAAACAAACCCCCTGAATAAACACAGACACGGATAGACAGCCTTGGCTATAGGCAGCTGGCCCGAAACCCGAAGCAACACGTTGACCACAGCCCAAAAACCGCCAACGGACAAACAACCAATGACACAAAGGTTTAAATTACTACATTTTTTTTAAATAAGAGCCCCCCTGCACACAACCCCACCACACGGCCTCCCCACCTTGAAAACAACCCCAAAACTTTTTTTTACCCATGAAAATCAGAACTACTAAAACAAAAACACCAGTCCACCCACCAAACGACAAACCTACCCCAAACTCATGAAACGGCGCTGACGATTCCCTGCACTGTCGTCATCGCTCCTCGCACCTCTCCATACCCCGAAGAAAACGCTACTGACTCCACTAGCATACACAAATCTCTGCATGTCCAAACAGACACCGCACATGCCACATCTACCACACAACCGAACAATTCACAGAACGTGCACCACGCACACACAGTCTGTACTCCCGCCATCACCCTGCACGACTGAGCTGAACACACGTGCGCTAATACATCCCCACGCCCCCGACATCACTTCTCCTGCACCTCAAACGTGCATGATACACCCCTGTCCCCCAAATGCCCCGGAAATGATCCCCCTCCCCCCATCCCCGCCTCCCGTACCAAACCATACCTCACGGGTGCACTCGACCCCCTATCCGGCACTCCAAGGATTCCCCTTCCTTCTCCCTCCTCAACTCACCACAAGCATACCGGCCACTACCTTCATCACAATGTATGCACTCCCACCATCCTTTAAAGTCGGCCAATGGGTGTCTCCACTCCACAGCACTAAGACTCCCACTGCTGGCGACAACTGCAGTCCGTGCGCCTCCTCCTCTTCCTCTTCCTATCCTCTCATCCTCGCTACCCTCTCAGACTCGGTGCTGAGAGTGGAACTCCGCCACCCTCCATAGCTACCTGAGAAAGGAGGGTCCTCTCTTCTCTCCTCTCTGCTCATCATCTCTTCATGCTTTCCGTACCCCACTACAGTGGACATACGGATCTATAGTGACCGTGTTCAGCAGAACACAGGTTGAAAAGCCTGACACTGCGATCACAGTGGGTATACTCCAGCAAGAGTTCGTGGTTAGAGATGGCTGCCATGGATGAGTTTCTCGTCGAGGTTGATGCCAACGAGCACATGGTAAGTGATAACTACTTAACCCGCTGCTCATATCCTACCACTATGCCCTGTCACTCTATCTGGGAGCCAGAGGACTACCACCCTCTGATGAGCCGTGACCGGCGCAAGCGGTGAAAAGGGCTTTAGGGGATGCGCCACCCCTCCTCCACTAGCCCTGCTAGTGTCTGATGACATTGACCATCTCTCTCTCTCTCTCTCTCTCTCTCTCTCTCTCTCTCTCTCTCTCTCTCTCTCTCTCTCTCTCTCTCTCTCTCTCTTTTTCTTTCTCTCTCTCAACATACTGTGACACCCGCCGAATAGTAACATGGAGAGTGACTACAACACCAAGGCAACTAAGGTATGATTCTAACGCTGCTTGTGGTCCTGGCATTGTGCAAAACAAATGGAGGTTCCCTATTCTTCGGTTGCTATGGTTGCATGATGCACTTTTCACACACACACACACACACACACACACACACACACACACACACACACACACGCACTTAATCAATCAATCAATCAATCAATCAAACCCTTTTTTGTTTATTTGTTTTCAAATTTTGCATCTTCGTTTTTCTTAAACACCTCGTTTCCCTGCAAAAAAAAAAAATCATTTCTAAAAAAAATACACGTCAACTCAGGGACCATATATCTCATGATAAAAAATGACAAAAAAAAATTCTGCTTTTTTTTTTTCTTAAATCAAATTTAGTTTTTTATTTTTTTTAAATTTTAAACAAAGTCGGATTCCAAAACACAAAATATAGGAGTGTAGGTTTTTCCAAGCCCTACACCCCTATTTTTTGTTTTTTGCTTTTTACGTATTTTTAGAGGTAAAAAAAATATATTAAAAAAACAGGTTGTGGATTGGGCCTCATCGGCCTCAGTGGCCGAAATGCCCGCGGCCTAGGCCGCGGGTGTCACATAGCGCTCCACACCCGAGCCAGGCCTGGCGCCCAACAGGAAGAACTAGGATCGGATCTTATGTAGAAGATCTGGTGGAAAATGCCGCTCTGGAAGTCCTCGTGGACATGCGCAGATCCCAAAGAGAATACCTCGTGGAGACAGAATTCGCGCAGGGGGAAGAGCCACAAAATGAGTCAGCTGGTAATAATGTTGATATGAATGAGAATGCGATGGATGTGGGGACGTTGGATGAGAATAACCCCCTGACACTTACCGTGGTCGGAGATCACGTTCGCTCAGTCCCTCTCAAAGACAGCAAGCGAAAAAAGTCCTTCCAACGTGCTCGCAGGCTTGATCCGGAGGTAGAGTCACGCACACACTGCGATTCCTCTGATGGTTCACAAGCAGACCATCAATAGGAAGAACTAGACTCGACCTCAAATGCTGAAGCTGATACCTTTCCTAAAACCCTGGCCTTGAGTGATGGCCCGGGAGTAATGACGTTTTAAAAAGGAGATTCAATTTCCAAATATCTAGTATCGATTTTCTGCGTCCCATCGAATCAAGGCCGCCTTGATCTTCAAGGATGACGAAGGACGCAAATTTTTCCTGGTGACTACCTCTACAGATGACCCCACAGAACAATCGGTTGCGATCACCGCTAAACAGACAGTTCAGAACAACTTTCGCAGTTGATTTATCCGAGGTTTGAAACTCACCCGTCACGTACTTTTGAACTCGACAGGGCGAAAATTGACTCTCTTCTATGCCTTCATGGATGCACGACCCCTGAGCAAAGATCAGCTCAAGGAACTGGACATCTCCTACATTCCCCTGGCTCAACTGGCCAATCTCGGGAACTCAGATTTGAAAGACATCCACATGATAGATGGTGTGAATGCTTCCACCCTTGCACGCTGCCTGAGGCAATCCTCCAATAATAATATCTTGTTTTCATCTCAATTGAACTCCACGCTCAGACTGAACTGGTTCTCCCCGAAGCCTGTGATCTTAGACAAGGGGGTCATGCATAGGAAATCAGACCTTCACCAGGGATCATCAGACCGTATCCAGTTTTCAACCGGTCGAGTAGGTGCAAATGCAAAATAGACTATTCTTCGCCACAAGGAATATTCATGGATTATGTGATACCAACAACAGACATAAGAGAGCTCGTTTAAGGACATGCACGTTTGAAAATGATGTCAAAATCCTCCTTCTTCAAAAAACGAAACTTAGTGAGAAAAACTGAGCGAGATGAGACGATGGTGGATAAGGTTCCAACTGTGGGCTCTAGCAATGAGAATCAGAGGTGGCACAACCATCCTTTTTCGTCATGATTTCTTGGTAGAAATAATAGAGACTGCCTTCGACGTCTGGGGTCGCTGGTGTTGGGTTAAGATCGAAATTGACTCAGAACCATGGACCTTCATGTCGTTATGTCTCCCGGCCTATTACAGGGAGCGCACTCAATTTATTGCAGAACTTCATGAGATCATACCTGATACTCACAATTTGATCCTGGGTGCAGGCTGGAATACTATCTTGAACCCAGGACTCGATTCGCTTGTAGTCAAGTCGTTGAGACAAGACTCATGCCTCCTACATGAACTGATTGAGGCTAACGACTTGGTTGATGCTTTTAGAGCATTAAACCCCAATTCACCCGGCTACACCTGGTTTGGTCCAACGCAAGGGGCTGCATCTGCCCGACGTTTGGACTTTGCTCTATTAAGAGGTATCCCCTGGGATAATTGCCTCGACGCTAAAGTTGGAATTTCTCCTTTGTCTGATCACTCCCCTTTTATCTTTGAGACCCAGCTGGGGGGTGACCCTTACAGAGGCCCCGGTCTCTTCAGACTAAATGTCACTCACTTGGAAGATCCACCGCTGATAGACTGGCTAAATAGGATTGTCAAGAACTGGGAAAAAACAGTGTACCTCTGTGAAACCCCCCAACTCTGGTATGATGGTGTAATGGAAGCTCTGCAGGAAGCTTGCAGTACATACTCAAGACTCAAGAGTGGGAGATTGAATAAACAAATCAAGCAGTGGCAGTCCGATGTGATGCTCGCAGAGAGTCGCCTGGGTGATCACCCAATCTCGGACCGTTACTGGTTGCAGAATAGGAGTAAAGCCCTACAAAATTTGAAAATCCAGGAAATCAAAGTCGAGAAACAGCGCAAAGAGTGGTTACGAATCAAAGGTACGACTCACTACGATAGAATGACGAAAGAGTCTTTCCGAGCTCGGATAAAATCGGTGGCTAAACGCCTTATGAGGGAACTTGAACACCCCTTCTTGCTAACTGCTCCCAACGCTGAAACCTCTATCCAAATTTGTCAATACGCCAAAGACTACTTCAGTGATATCCTCACCACCCGTCGACCGTATGACTTCCCAGATAGAGATTTAAGGGTTTTTTCCAATTTCAGGAACTTCTCCGATAAATACCTTCCACCGCACGCCGCCTTGAATTTTGACAGGCCTCTCACTGTTGAGGAACTCGTAGCGGCAGCTCATGCGATGACTAAGGGACAAACCCCCAGGCCCGGATGGGTTACCAATAGAATTCATTTTATCCCTCTGTTTTTTTTTCGGCCCAACCCTCACGGAGATCTTCAACAATGTTCTGATGGCACAACCCCTCCCTAGCTCTATGGTAGCAGGTGTCATCGCTCTTTTGTACAAAGAAAGGTAGCAAAAAGAACATACGAAACTCGCGACCAATTTCGTTGTTGAACGCCGCCTATAAGCTATTAGCTAAGGCTATCGCACTAAGACTGGCTAGCTACCTACCTCTTCTAACCGGTCAGGAACAAGGGGCTTTCGTGAAAGGGAGGTCAATCCACGATAACATTGTCACTACCCTGCAGGCCATTGAAATCATAGTCAAAGAGAGAAGAGACATCGCAGTTATTCTCCTTGACATGGAGAAAGCCTACGATAAGGTGGGTTGGACTTTTGTCCAAACCACCTTAAGATACATGCGGCTTGTTCCGAACATTTGCTCCTGGGTGCAAGCAATGTACTCCAGAGCGACCACAGCGGTCATGGTGAATGGCCAAAAATCTAATTCCTTCCGCCTCACTCGGTCGCTACGTCAAGGGTGCCCGCTGGCCCCTTTGCTCTTTGTAGTTCATCTTGAAGTCCCGTTGGATAACTTCAGACACAACCCACTTATTTCAGGACTCAAGATAGACAAAGGACTCGAGTGGAAAGTAAGAGTCATGGCAAACGATCTCAGAGTCTGCACTAAAAACGACCCACGCGTGCTTGCAGAAGTATAAAAGGTTCTAGCGACCTACTGTGAATTATCCGAAGGGTCAGTGAATTAGTCTAAATCCTCTTATTTATTGCCCCCCCCTCACCAGCTCTGTGTTGACTGGGGTATGAAATCAATCCCTGGGGACTCGTCTGAACGATTCTTGGGTATCCAAGTGGCCGTTACAGACTGCTCGAATTTTCAAGATCAACTGTTGGAAGAAAAGGTAACGTCACACATCGCCAGGTGGAATCGCCCATATCTCTCTTCTCTCTTTGGCAGATCCCTCCTCTTAACTGCAACTGCATTCTCAACCCTTTGGTTTGTCCTAGCCGTTCATCTGTTGGGAGACAAGGCCTATGCGGCCATCAAAGGCAAGGCAAGGATGCTAGTGTGGAAACCGACAGCAACAAAGACCAGACTTACCAGGCTAAAGTAGCCTGGGAAGTAGTGACCTTCCCCAGGGATGAAGGCAGTCTGGGCCTATTAGACCCGTGATGGCAGAATTTAGCTTTGCTGGCCAGATGGTCACTTCGTGCCGTTTCGGACACATCCGAAAAATTTTGGGTTGCTATGGGTGAATATATCTTGGGTAAGGAATAAAACCTGAGCAATCATACTGATGTTTGGCGTTGTGTCATGTTGGACTCCTTCACCAACCGGTGCCCAAAATCTAAGTTTTGGAATTTAGTCCTGTATGTGTGGAAGAAGTTGAAGCCGACAAAGCACTAAGAGTCATCCTCTAAGACAGAGGTATTCGAAGAACTTTCATTCGAGAATAAGTTCATCCTGGACGGTAACGGGGAACCTTTCTCAGCAGCTGATAAACCTAACCTATTCGCACGTAGATGGATTGAGAGAGGAATCCTTCGTATCAGGGATATCAGATGCCCAGACAACTCAGATTGGTTGACAGAACAAGATTCGAGAAATCGTTTTCCGTACCAGAGGGACGCAGGGGCGAAACTGCGTAGCTTGCTGGAGGCGATCCCACCCCATTGACGATACCTGCTAGAGTCAGACCAACAAATGGAAATAGGTAGATGGTATCGCCCTACTGGAGCTAATTCAGATCAGGTCTATTACAGACTAATTAAAGGAATTAATCAGAATCCTCCCATACTTTAGACCTGGACTGCAGACTGTAGTGCGACCGATGATCTCCTCCTCCGTTTTGACTCAGAGGGCTCTCCCTCCTGGAGTCTTCAACTGAAGAAATGTAAGGTTGATTTAAATCTAGACCAACATGGAGTAGCTCACCCTGTAGTAAAGTTCAGAGGTACATCTCTTTCTGATCTTAAGCTTGATCCCCCGAGGTGGCATTGGCTTATCCTGACTCAACAAGGACAGAGTTTTATCCCAATGCATCTTTACATATCTAAAATTGGTGTAGGACTTCTCAGAGAACAGGCATCTAATAACCCCTTCAAGCTTGTGAGCAAATACAGGCAAGAACAGACACTGATCGCATATGAGAAAGATGTACAGGTCAAGCATTGACAACTTCTCAAGGTTCTACCCTCAGTTAAACTGGGGAGTTTACTTTGGCAACAATCAATGTTGGGCCATTGCTGGTGATTGCCTCGGGTGCTTTCCTGGTTGGAACAGGCATGGATGTTTCTGCAAGTTGTGCGCGATGTCAGTGGGCATGGGAGACCAACAAACATCTCTGGTTGGATTGCTCGTTCTCAAAACGAATCTGGTCTTGGTGGCGCAGACACTGGTCGAAGCTTCCCTGGGCATCTTTTGATTGGTCGGAAGTGTTCATCCTTGATGGTATTCCTTCAACTGCCAATAGGGGTGACTCAGCGGCCAGCTACGTGGCTCAAACTTTCAGGGGCATTCTGATATCAACCATTTGGGGAGAAAGGACCTCACACGTCTTTTGACAAGAACGATGTGTAGATGTGCAACTCAAGGCTACAATCCGAGCTACATGTCGGCAATGCATTTGCGCAGGCTGGTTCCGGAAGGCGAAGGGCGGTTCAGCCAGAAAGGGAACCGCTTGGTTCTGGAACACTTGGGGCACCAGACAGAGTCTGGTCAAGCCTGGGAGTAATGGTAGACCCGTACTCTCTCCATGGTTAACTCAGAAGCAAATATAAACTCATCTTACTTCCCCGCACTGTAGCAAAACAAAGCAAAGTTGGGTATAACCCCAGGGACACTAGTTGGAAGTCCTCCTTTTGGCTCTTGAGTCCTTCAGTTCATCTTCCTCTGTGATTTCGCCCACAAATGGGACGTTGGGCCCGGTTCCCAGCTTGAGTTCATATTGGATTTGTTATAACTGTAAAATTTTGTAGGTAAAGGTTCTGCACATACTGTAGTACAAGGGCAGTAACAAAAAGTTAACTCAGAAGTTTTTAGCCCATAGATCCTGAATCCTTCTAGTAACTCTAGCAGACCACGCAATTCAGACAGCCTCTTGGCTGAGAGGTCTTACGAACAAGACTCAAATACTTTGCGTAGAGGCAGGGAGTAAAAACAACTTTTCAACTTTTGTTGATGTTCTGCATTGTTGCTATGTTGCATTTCTAGGAAGTTGGTCCCCTACATGGCTTCTCCCTGTAAGCAAAACTGGGTAACGCTCCCAGATGTTTTATTCCAGGTAGACTGTGAGGACCCCGGGCTCTGATTTCTACGATAATATAAGCCTAGGGCACTGGGCCCGTGCGTATAAAAAAAACTAGCTTAGCGCCCGCGGTGCGGGTGGTGCGGGCAATGCCCGCACATAAAAGAGCAGAGAGGCTAGTCAATCATGAACATTGTGTCGAGATCTTGCTTCACAACACACAAACCCGCAATGAAGTCGCTAAGAAAGTATGCTCGAAACCAAAACTATCGAAATAGTAAAAAAAGTACTCACAGGGGGCAGGCGGGGGCCCTCTCGTTGCACTTGGATCCATATCTTGATTCACCACACACCAAACACGCACCGAGGCCGCTAAAAAGTGCGCATGAATGTTTTTAATCTATACCCGCAAGGATGACGAATGTAGTGGTGCGGGTTGTGTTGAGAATGCTTGCACACTAATAACTAAAAGGCTAGTCGATCATGTACATTGTATCAAGGTCTTGCTTCACAAAACACAAACCCACACCGAGGCCGCTAAGAACGTATGCCCTTAACCAAAACTACCGAACAGTAAAAAACGTACTTACATGGGGTCGGGGGGGAGGGCTATCGGACTTGGATCCATATCTTGCTTCATAACAGACAAACCCGAAAAAGTGCGCATGAATGTTTTGATTTTCATATATACTGAGGAATATATGTATTTTTTTTTTTAATTCATCTTAAGCTTGATCCCTCGAGGTGGCATTGTCTTATCCTGACTCAACAAGGACAAAGTTTTATCCCAATGCATTTTTACGCATCGAAAATTGGCGCAGGACTTCTTAAAGAACATACATCTAATAACCCTATCAAGCCTATGAGCAAATACAAGTAAGGACAAACACTGATCGCATACGGTAAAGATGTACATGTCAAGCATTAGCAACTTCTCAAGGTTCTGCCCTCAGTTAAACTGGGGAGTTTGCTTTGACAACAATCTATGCTGGTGATTGCCTCTGCTGTTTTCCTGGTTGGAAGAAGCATGGATGTTTCTGCAAGTTGTGCGCGATGTTAGTGGGCATGGGAGACCAACAAACATCTCTGGTTGGATTGCCCGTTCTCAAAATGAATCTGGTCTTGGTGGCGCTGACACTGGTCGAAGCTTCCCTGGGCATCTTTTGATTGGTCGGACGTGTTCATCCTTGATGGTATTCCTTCAACTGCCGATAGGGGTGACTCAGCGGCCTGCTACGTGGCTCAAACTTTCAGGGGCATTCTGATATCAACCATTTGGGGAGAAAGAAACTCACACGTCTTTCGACAAGAACGATGTGTAGATGTGCAACTCAAGGCTACAATCCGAGCTACATGTCGGCAATGCATTTGGGCAAACTGGTTCCGGAAGGGGAAAGGCGGTTCAACCAGAAAGGGAACTGCCTGGTTCTGGAACACTTGGGGCACCAGACAAAGTTTGGTCAAGTCTGGGTGTAATCGTAAACCCGTACTCTCTCCATGGTTAACTCAGAAACCAATATAAACTCACCTTACTTCCTCGCACTGTATCAAAACAAAGCAAAGTTGGGTATAACCCCCAGGGACACTAGTTGGAAGTCCTCCTTTTGGCTCCTGAGTCCTTCAAGTCATCTTCCTCTGTGATTTCGCCCACAAATGGGACGTTGGGCGCGGTTAGCAGCTTGAGTTCATATTGGATTTGTTATAACTGTAAAATTTTGTAGGTAAAGGTTTTACACGTATTGTAGTACACGGGCAGTAAGTGCCAGTAACAAAAAGTCAACTTAGAAGTTTTTAGCCCATACATCTTGAATCCTACTAGTAACTCTAGCAAACCACACAATTCAGACAACCTCTTGGTTGAGAGGTCTTACGAACAAGACTCAGATACTTTGCGTAGAGGTAGGGAGTAGAAATTACTTTTCAACTTTTGTTGATGTTCTGCATTGTTGCTATGTTGCATTTCTAGAGGGTTGGTCCTCGGCAGGGCTTCTCCCTGTAAGCAAAATTGGGTAACGCTCCCATATGTTTTATTCCGAGTAGACTGTGAGGACCCCGGGCTCTGATTTCTACGATAATATAAGCCTAGGGCACTGGGCCCGTGCGTATAAAAAAAACTAGCTTAGCGCTCGCGGTGCGGGTGGTGTGGGCAATGCCCACACAAAAAAGAGCAGAGAGGCTAGTCAATCATGAACGTTGTGTCAAGATCTTGCTTCACACCATACAAACCCGCACCGAAGCCGCTAAGAAAGTATGCTCGAAACCAAAACTACCGAAAGAGTAAAGAAAGTACTCACAGGGGGCAGGCGGGGGCCTCTCGATGCACTTGGATCCATATCTTGCTTCACCACACACCAAACATGCACCAAGGCCGCTAAAAAGTGTGCATGAATGTTTTTAATCTATAACCGCAAGGATGACGAATGTAATGGTGCGGGCTGTGCTGAGAATGCTCGCACACTAATAACTAAAAGGCTAGTCGATCATGTACATTGTATCAAGGTCTTGCTTCACAAAACACAAACCCACACCGAGGCCGCTATGAACGTATGCCCTTAACCAAAACTACCGAACAGTAAAAAACGTACTTACAGGGGGCCGGGGGGGGGGGCTATCGGACTTGGATCCATATCTTGCTTCATAATAGACAAACCCGAAAAAGTGCGCATGAATGTTTTGATTTTCATATATACTAAGGAATATATACTTTTTTTAATCTAAGAAGCGGGGG
>BFEA01000424.1:505459-518091 GCA_003427395.1 Chara braunii | reverse complement strand
TCTCTCTCTCTCTCTCTCTCTCTCGCTCTCGCTCTCGCTCGCTCGTAGTCTGCTGATACTGAAGTCAGGTAGCGAGAGGGTGAGGAAGAGATGATGGACTTAGAAGAGGAAGAAGAAGAACTCTCTCTTTCTCTCTCGTAGTCCGGTACCGACCTGCGAAGGTCGCACCTTGTCGCAGGTACCTCGAAGACGAAGCTGGAGCTATGGTGCCACAGGTAAGTCTCCCTAGCCTCCGCCCTTCTCTCTCTCTCTCTCTCTCTCTCTCTCTCTCTCTCTCTCTCTCTCTCTCTCTCTCTCTCTCTCTAACGCTACTCTACCTCCTAGCAGCGCCCAACGCTGAAGACTACTCTAGCGCTACTACTACTACAGCAGCGCTCCTCCAGAGTGCTGCTGCCGGTATTTTGTCAGATACCCCCAAAAGCCAGGGGTACTATGAAATGCCCAAAACTCCTGTCCATGGGCATCTTTGCTGTATGGCCTTGGCCGTGACTGCAGAGGCCTACACACTCGTCTTACCATCTGCCCCTCGACTGGGCAGACGTCTTTCTTGCCTGCCCCACATTGCACTTGGCGCCGGTCCAATTTCAATTTTGAATGTGGTTCCTGACAGTGTGATGATGTCGCTGTTTTTTGCTTGAGTGCTGCCGTCCATGTTTTTCTCATCGTGTGTTCCCCTTGCGGCCAGTTCAGCTCACACTGTGTTGCCATAGCTGCCTGGAAAGGATGCTTCCGCGCAACACATCATTCCTCCTCCACTTGCTCGTCTTCCTCTTGCATCTTTCCCCCCTCACACCTTTCCTCCTCCACTTGCTCTTCTTTCTCTTCCCTCCACTCCCACCTTTCCTTCTCCTCCCTCTTCATCTTCATCACCTTCACTCCTCCGACTCTACTCCAACCTTGCCACAAATCCATCTCAATTAAAAACTATCCTCCTCTTCCACTCCCAACACCCTCATCTCCATCTCTGCACCTGCTCCATTGCCACAAACACTCCCGGTAGGGCTTTGGATGGCTACAGGGGCTAACAAAAACTCTAAGTCCCGTACGGCCCGTCCGAACGGACGGACAGACGGCCGTACGGCCGTATGGCCGGCTCCCGTTCAAATGTGCCAGGGGCTGGTGGGGGCAAACCCAGGGTGTTTTGGCACCTTGAGGGGGTGGGGGGGGGTGGCGGGGACACCCCCTGTAATTTTTGTATTTTTTTTTTTTTGGTAAAAATGAGAAAAACAAAATTAACCAATTGATTGATTGATTGATTGATTAATGATCGATTGATTGATTGATTTGTGAGGATTGAGCCCTCAAGAAGGGGCCTTGCCATGATGTACATGTTCTGGGCTAAGGCCCCAGCAAGCCTAGTGCCCGCCCTAAGTGAAGGCGGGCCAGCAAATCAACAAGAGCCCTATGTTCAAACATTTCCCGAAGTGGGGTTCATACAGTTGCAGCACGCCAGTTGGTTGGAGTGCACCGAGTCTCGAATCTCTGCAAATGTGAAGATCCCAGGGCCTCTGAGTTAGTTAGGCCCTGGGCAATCGAACGTGAGGCCGACAATGCATGCTGGGTATAGAGGCCGAAAATGCCAAAGGGAAATCGGCCCACTATCTGAATCTGGCCGCAGGCCTTGATGAAAGAGGCGCAACTGCATTGCCCCGGGCCCCAACTGTATCGGGCTGAGTTCAGCCACTGGGGCCCAGTCGCAGGCTGAAGGGAGGCCGCCCACACGCAGCACTGACATATAGGCAAGCAGGGCGAGTGGGCAGGCATCCTTGGCCAATGCAGGCATTGTCGGCACGCTGCGCGAGTGCGAGTGTGCTGCGCTGTGTTAAGCTGTGTTGGGCATGAGGGAGACAGACAACGCTAATACGGTAGTGCGTTGCCTGGGCGCAGGGCGCTGGCGGCCATAGCCGGACTGCTGGCGGGCGCAGAGGAGGTGAGGGAGATGGTGGTTCTTCGGAGGTGAAGGGCGCTGTGTGGGTAACAAGGGAGAGTGTGGGTGAAGAGGACACGTACCTGGTGGAGGTGGAGGTCAGCATTGGTGTTGACATCATCACTCGCTAGTAGTCAAGTTGTCTGGTTGCTTTCATTGTTGTAGTTGTAGGCTTAGTCTGTAGAGTAGATAGGGCGCCTGGCGCCATTCATAAGAGAGCTACATTGGGTTATTTTGTTGGTGTTGCCCTGTTGGGCATGGACATTGACTCACGATTCTTCTGTATCATTCTCAATTGGATGGTTACTCGGTTCCATTGTGTTATCTGCTACTTGGACTTCAGTGTGATTTTGCATTCTGGATTTCTGTGCTTCGTCCATATTCGTGTTCCTTGCAATTTGGTATCGGAGCTGGTATGATTCGCCACTTACCTCTGGCACGCTGGCGTTATACAGACTTGGTGCGTTGACGATGCTTCTTCACAGTTGGTACTTGTGACGTCAGGCCATATATAGGCGCACGCCCTGGGTAGAGAGGGGTGCGCCGGAAGGCTAAGACGGCAGTGTATGCCGTGGTGACATGCGGAATGTATGATTGGTGATGAGAGCATGCTGATAAGGCATTCGGCTGAGGTGGCACTGCATTACGTTGTGGGTGGTACCGAGGCCAAGACCGGTCATCAAATGCACACTCAGCTCAATTGGTGAGAAATTTGTGGTTGGGGGCAGCTATCTCCAGGTACGTTGTTCCCTTACCTTATAGTAAATAATGGAGGAAGATCTCATAACTTTCATTCCAAAAGATCTTCATTTTCTCAAGAAAGTTTTATGAATAATTTCACTAGACATAGTAAAAAAAAAAAAAGATCTACTCTCTCAATCTCTTCTTACCGTGAGGAAGTGAGTCCAACTTGAGAGTCCTCTCTTTTGGTGAGGTGTCGTGAGCGCGCTACCTTGAGAGACGACAATCTTCCCGGAAGCATCTGGAAGGAGAAAGGGCGGTGCCTCTGAAGGGCCCTGGTCGAAGCACTGGGTCACGGTCACCATGCCAACCCAATGGGAGTAGGTCACGCATGCGATGACTGCTGTCCATTTTGGCACTTGCTGCGCTAAATAGAAGTTCTGCCGGGTGTGCCAGCCCATGACAGACGCTTACCAGACCGTCTATAAACATTTCTGGTTGGGAGTTCATTGTGAATCTGGCTGTGATCGTCGTCCTGACTGCGACGTTAAATAATTCCTGCAGAGATGGGGGCGCTCTATAAATTCCTCCTGATCAGCCAGATCACATGGACAGGAGGGCTTGTCGCCGTACGAGGGTAAATAAGAGTGGTTGGGCTGGCTTGCTCGGTAACGACTTGGGCACAGGGGTGGGCCGATACACACACGGAGACACTGCTCGCTCAATGATGCTTACCGGTATGTTGGATTGAGGGGAAGGGTAGGTTCTAATTGGTGCTCAACTGTATACACAACCATACCCACTCATCATACATCTGGTACATTGTCTTTTTGTATTCTTGATTAGTTGGTGGACGGACTGCTAACACCTCACAGACAGATTAGACTAGGACTGTTGTATGCTACCATAGCCAATTCTGTCTAATGCTGCTGTAAGTGAACCAATCAGAGTATATCTAGACTATGTAGACAATCTGTTGTGAATGTTGTAGACATGCCACTTGATCGGTCAGTAGGGCACTTGCCGGACACAACTATTTTCAGAAAATTAGGTGCCGGTCAGACACATGCTGTGGTAGGATTCCACTAGGGGATTCTAGTGCAGATACTGTCTGCCTAACTGATGAGCGGAACAAATCCTGTTGATGATAGAGTAGACAATGAGACTAACACGTGCGGAAACACTTAGGGTCCCGCACGTGTTCCAGACCCTACAACCGGGAGAAGAAAGACGGCTTATAGCCGAACGTAGACGGTAGAGCCTGTGCACTAGCAGCAGCTAGGGCCACAATAAACGCCGCAGCTAGGGAACAGGCTGCCGCAGCAGCCAAGGCATTAGAGATGTCTTCTGCAGCAGCATCATCCTTGGTTGCGTCTTCATCTGCGACCAATGGGACCATGTTGGGAATGCCAACAAGTTTCACGGGCACTTCGAGTTCAATGGGTTCTCGACAGGCTACTAGACTAATGGCAGGCTCGCAGTTCAGCCCGTTGACCCCATGTGAGAGGAAGCTCAGAGAGATCCAACAGGTCGAGAGGTCCGCCAGAAGTTAGAGGAGGACTTGGAAAAGGCAACCGATAGGGAAAGAGAGATAAAAAATAGAGCAGCCAGGCTTGATACTTTAGAGGCTGACAAGGCTGAGTTAGAGGGCTTGGACGAGTCAGCATGGACTGACCAAATGAAAGTACAAAAGAAGAATATGTTGTCGCTGCATGCGCATGTGGACAACAGATTAGACTTCATGCAGAGCACTCTAGACCAGATCCTGGATGTATTGACAAGGCCAGGATTAAGGCCACCAGCACAATCGCCGTTGCCGTTATCGGCGATGTCAGGCCTCTTTCCAGTTCAAGCTGGTACACAGCCAAGTGGTACGTCTGCAGCAGTCGCACACACTGTTGCATCTTCTTCTTCGGGTCCAGCGATGGGAGCTACACCACCGAACAACCTGTTCAACAATCCGGACAGCCACATGGTCAATGGTATCCTAAGACCCAATGAAACCGCCTCTTGCCTTCTCAGGTGAGAGAAAGGACGAAAAACTCAACACATGGTTGAGGACCGTCCCGGTTTGGGTGAAGGCAAAGAGGACTTTGCCTGAGGCTGAAGTGGTAACTGCTGCATCTTACCTTGAGGGTAAGGCAGCCAAATGGCTAGATGGTGTAGTTGTGAAGGCAGGGTACGGGCGACGCATGGCGGACTGGGCTAGGTCACTAACGTTAGACCAGTTCATGGAGATGGTAGAAGCTCGATGGCATAATCCACAGGAGGCATAAAGGACCACTGATGCGATTAACAAACTGGACCAACGAAAGTTCAAGTCGGTCAGAGAGTTAACGACTACCGTGGAGAGCCTGATCCTCGTCCCTGGCATCAACTATAGTGACCAGTTCCTATTAACAACCTTTTTTAGATGTCTTCCAGAGAACATCAGGAACTTGCTGGCCAGCGAGGCACGCCTCGAGTACCATTCATTTGAGACATTGGCTAGAAAAACCTTAGATTTGGAGGCCACACTAGGCAATGCTCAACCCACCCAGAATGACACGAAGAAGAAGAAGAGTCCTCATGAGTGGAAGAAGAAGGGGGTTAAGTTGATGATGGTGGAGTCCGATGGCACTCAAACTGAGATCGACGAGCTCACTGACCTGATGGACTATACTGAGTTTGACGGCGAGGAGGTAGTTGAGGGTAGCACCCTCGCCGCGGTAGTCAAGACTAAGGCAGGTGGCCGAGGGAAGAGCCAACCTAGGAGTCAAGGGAAGGCCGCCTCCAATCAGTCCAGACTCCAAAGTGGCTGAATGAGTGAAGGCAAGTATTGACCAAGACGTGTGGCGTGACCGCCGAGTGCGTGACGCTTGTATCAATTGTGGGGAATACGGACACTCGCAATACAAGTGCCAAAATGCAAAGGTTAAAAAATACCTCCAAAGATGGGGGCATCTTATTCCCAGGCTTCTAGCTCGGGTAACGCGTGAGGCCAGTGGAAGTTTTAGCGGCTTCTACTCAAGATGACATGGGCTTGATACCCTCCCCATTTCATGACAAGGCCGAAGCTAATGACTCCTTAGCCACCCCGTAGACACATCTAGACCAAACTATGCTCTGTACGTTAGATTTGTCTAAGGCCTTAGAAGACTTAGAAGGTGAGTGGTCAAACAAGGACCCTCGCGAGTCTTGGGTGGCACTGAAGAAAGGTCCTAGAGGGGAACATTTCGTGGTGGAAGTGGATGTAGGAGGCCGCAAATGTGGTGCCTTCATAGACATCGGATCCACGCGGAATTACATAAGTCGCGACTATTTGGAAAGGTTGCACCTACAAAACCGGGTACGGCACCTTAGTAGACCTGTAGCATCTACTTTGGCCAACAAGGAGCGCATGATAGTAACGGACTATATCAAGGACGTAGTCTTTACCTTCTCCTATGGAGGAGGCGAACTTAATCATAAGATTTCGTTCTTGGTTAGCGACGACTTACCATTCGACATGTTGTTAGGCATGTACTACCTCGAAGTTGCTAAGCCCCAGTTCGATTGGGATAAGAAGGTGCTCAAGCATAAGTTGCCCGATGGCCGAACTGTCAGATTGACTAAGTTCAAGGCCAGTAGTATTGTAGATACCTATGGTTGTTTGTGTGCATCAGCGTTCTACAATTACTACAAGCAAAACCAAGAGGAAGGTATGTACCTTGTGTATGTCTCTAAGAAAGGGGAGGCCGTTAAAACACCCCCAGAGATAGAACGCGTCGTTGCTAAGTTCCCTGATCTGTTTGAAGAGCCCACAGGAGTTGTTGAAAGGGAAGTTGTCCACGCTATAGAAATTATTCCAGGGAGTAAGACCCCAAAGGGAAGGATCTATAGGATGGCTCCCGCCGAGTTAGATGAACTTCGGCGACAGCTTAAGGAGCTGAAGGAAGGGATGGATTCGGCCTAGTTCTTCCCCTTACGGATCACCCGTTCTATTCGTGCTGAAGAAGGGGGGTACTTTGAGGATGTGCATTGACTATAGAGACCTCAATGCCATCACAGTGAAGAACGCAGAGCCTCTACCTCGCATAGACGACCTATTGGATAGGGTGCAGGGATGCAAGTACTATAGTAAGATAGACTTGAAATCCAGATATCATCAGATCGCAATAAGACCTGAGGACCAACACAAGACAGCCTTTCAGACGAGATACGGTCTGTATGAGTTTGTAGTGATGCCCTTTGGTCTTTGCAATGCGCCGGGTACATTCCAGCATGCTATGAATCGGATCTTCCATGACCATTAAGATAAGTTTGGCGTGGTATACCTAGACGACATGATCTTTAGTAAGTCTGCCGAGGAGCACGCACAACACGTTGAGACTGTACTCTCACTCCTACGACAACACAAGTATAAGGTCAACTTAGAGAAGTGTGAGTTTGGTCACACTAAGATACTATACTTGGGTCATGAAGTATCCGCCGAGGGGATTAGGCCAGAAGATGCGAAGGTGGCTAGTATTCGAGACTGGCCACGACCTCAAACAGTCACTGAGGTCAGATCATTCTTAGGAATGTGCGGCTACCATAGGAACTTCGTAAAGAACTATTCGACAGTCGCCTCTCCTTTGACTAATCTAACTCGACTTGACACACCGTGGGACTAGAATGATGAGTATGAAGGTGCTTTCAAGAGATTGAAGCATGCACTCATGAATCATGAGGTCCTCATGGTTCCCGATCCTCAGAAGCCATTCATAGTGACCACTGACGCAAGCCAATACGGCATTGGCGCAGTGTTGGCTCAGCAGGATGGGAAGAAGTTGAGACCGATTGAGTACATGAGCAAGAAGATGCCATCGAAGAAGTTGGCAAAGTCCACCTATGAAAGGGAACTCTATGCTCTATACAAAACACTTGTCCATTGGACACACTTCCTATTGGGAAGGTTCTTCTACTTGAGGACTGATCATCAGACCCTCAAATGGATCAAGACTCAACCGGCTTTTTCTGACGCACTCAAGCGATGGATTGAGGTCATAGACCAATATGACTTCAAGCTTGAGTATCTGAAGGGAGAGCATAACAAGGTTGTTGATGCGCTATCACGTAGAGCAGATTACCTAGGTGCGCTAGTTTATGACTTTGGCGTATCTGAAGAAGTAACTCAATCATTGGTGGGAGCCTATCAGGAAGACCCTGTCACGATGGACATCATGCGCAAACTTCAGGCTAAAGACAAGGCCACGGAAAGTGAGTTTGTGATGGTGGACGGGTTACTCTATCTTGTTAAGGCCGGAATAAAAAGATTAGTAGTTCCATCTAGTGAGCGATTGCGTAGTTTGTTTTAAGGCGAATGCCATGACGCAACTGGGCACTTTGGCTACAAGAAGACGAGTGCTAACCTAGTACAACGATTTTGGTGGCCAGGAATGTTTGATGACACAAAGAAGGACGTAGAGACCTGTCAGGTCTGTCAGCGGGACAAGCCGCGAACTCAAGCACCGCCTGGGTTGTTGAAACCTTTGCCTATTCCTGCTGGTCCAGGACAGAGTGTTTCCATGGATTTCATGGACACCCTGGTGACTAGTAAGAGTCGCAAGAGGCACATCTTCATCATCATCGATCGATTCACCAAGTACGCTAGACTAGTGGCTATGCCAGAGACCACAAGAACTGACTATGTCATCAAGTTGTTCAAAGACAACTGGGTGGGTGACTTTGGTTTACCGAAGTCAATCGTTAGTGACCGAGATGTCCGATTCACAAGTGAGTTGCGGAAGAAGACTACAGAACAGATGGGCAGTCAACTTCAGATGACTTCAGGGAATCATCCCGAAGCCAACGGACAAACCGAGCAAATGAACAGAGTTGTACAACACTTGCTGAGGCATTACATCAAGCCCAGCCAGGATGATTGGGATGAACAGTTGCCTCTCATCGCCAGCCTGTACAACAATGTCGTCCACAATAGTACCGACGTTAGTCCTAATCAACTTAACTTGGGATGGAAGCCTAGATGAGCGTTAGACTTCCTCCTACCTGAAAACCGACCCGCTGCAACTCCAGGCACACTTGAGTATGGTGTGCAATATGAGAAGTTGCTGCAAGAAGTTGTCGAGGACATGAAGAAAGCTCAGCAAGCAATGATTGCTTCTGAGAATCAACACCGTAGACAAACCACATTTCAGGTAGGGGAACGTGTCTAGGTCAAGGCTAGCGAGTTAGGACAAGAATTCGGAATCTCTCGCAAACTAATGCCTCAGTACTTTCGTCCCTGGGAAGTCCTGGATATAGTGGGAGATGAGATGGATGGCCCCACATATGTCATTCGTGTCCCTGGACACCTACGCACTCACCCAGTCTTTCATGCCTCAAAGCTTGCACCTTTCGCAGAGACAGATCAATTCCCTTCCAGGAGATCGATGCTGCCCCCAACCATGGATGGTCAAGTGGACATCGACAACATTGTGGATCACAGGGATATGCCTGTTCCGAAGTCACTAGGTCAAGGAAGACCTCCTAAACCCAAGAGAGAGTATTGCGTCAGATTCAGGCATCATACGGATCCAAAAGAAGATCGGTGGTTAACCAGAGAGGAACTGATTAAGACAGCTCCTCAGGTGGTGGCAGAATATGAGAGACTGCTGAAAGGGAAGGCACCTGCGAAGTACGCATCTCAGCGGACTTTCGAAACTAAGGGAGATGGAATGTGAGGATTGAGCCCTCAAGAAGGGGCCTTGCCATGATGTACATGTTCTGGGCTAAGGCCCCAGCAAGCCTAGTGCCCGCCCTAAGTGAAGGCGGGCCAGCAAATCAACAAGAGCCCTATGTGCAAACATTTCCCGAAGTGGGGTTCATACAGTTGCAGCACGCCAGTTGGTTGGAGTGCACCGAGTCTCGAATCTCTGCAAATGTGAAGATCCCAGGGCCTCTGAGTTAGTTAGGCCCTGGGCAATCGAACGTGAGGCCGACAATGCATGCTGGGTATAGAGGCCGAAAATGCCAAAGGGAAACAGGCCCACTATCTGAATCTGGCCGCAGGCCTTGATGAAAGAGGCGCAACTGCATTGCCCCGGGCCCCAACTGTATCGGCCTGAGTTCATCCATTGGGGCCCAGTCGCAGGCTGAAGGGAGGCCGCCCACACGCAGCACTGGCATATAGGCAAGCAGGGCGAGTGGGCAGGCATCCTTGGCCAATGCAGGCATTGTCGGCACGCTGCGCGAGTGCGAGTGTGCTGCCCTGTGTCAAGCTGCGTTGGGCATGAGGGAGACAGGCAGCGCTAATACGGTGGTGCGTTGCCTGGGCACAGGGCGCTGGCGGCCATAGCCGGACTGCTGGCGGGCGCAGGGGAGGTGAGGGCGATGGTGGTTCTTCGGAGGTGAAGGGCGCTGTGTGGGTAACAAGGGAGAGTGTGCGTGAAGAGGACACGTACCTGGTGGAGGTGGAGGTCGGCATTGGTGTTGACATCATCACTCGCTGGTAGTCAAGTTGTCTGGTTGCTTTCATTGCTGTAGTTGTAGGCTTAGTCTGTAGAGTAGATAGGGCGCCTGGCGCCATTCATAAGAGAGAGCTACATTGGATTATGCTGTTGGTGTTGCCCTGTTGGGCATGGACATTGACTCACGATTCTTCTGTATCATTCTCAATTGGATGGTTACTCGGTTCCATTGTGCTATCTGCTCTGGCTTTGACTACTTGGACTTCAGTGTGATTTTGCATTCTGGATTTCTGTGCTTCGTCCATATTCATGTTCCTTGCAGATTGGTTGATTGATTGATTGATTGGTTGGTTGTTTCGTTTTGCAGGATGGTAGATAGGGACAGTGGGAATCTTCATAATCCATTTATGCGCGCCACTAATTAGATGACGAGGCATTTGGCTACCCGCTGTTTACCTGCACGCCAGCACGCGCACGCACAGACACACACACACACACACACACACACACACACACACACGCACGCACGCACGCACGCTTGCACGCTTGCACGCACACTCACGCATGCACACACACACACACACACACACACACACACACACACACACACACACGCACACACACAGTGGCATACTGCGCAGCCACAGGGGCCTGCAGGGCCCGACCAGAAAGTAAGGGCCTTCCAGGCTCTGTGTCATTTCAACCTAAAAGGGCCCTCCAGGCCCTGAGTCTTTTTAGCCTGAAAAGGAGGGTCATTTTCAGGCCCTCACAAGGTCGACCTGCCCTGAAACTTAGGCGCCAGACCAGGGTTTAGCACAGGCCATTTTTGGGCCTGTTTCAAGACAACCTTTGTTTGAACTTCAACGCCAGGGTCTGGCACATTTCGGCGTTGGCAAGAGCAGTCTCCCGGACGGGCCAACACAATATAGAACTGGCCCGCCCTGCAGGCTGCAGGTAGTTCACAGGCACTTCACGTGCAGTTCATGGGCAGTTGAGGTCATGCCATCCATTGCAACTCAAGAAGGAGCGGAATGAGATCAGGAAAACACGAGAAGTGAAGAAAAGAAGAAGAAGAAAAATATACAGGAGGCTTGACCCGGTTTGCAGCAAGTGATGCAACCCACCTATAGACCACGAGCAACCGACAGGGACTACTTGGGCGAGGCTCTCTTATCACTCCCCACAGTAGACACAATGTGTTTTTTCAAAAAAACAAAAGAAGAAGAAGAAGAAGAAGAAGAAGAAGAAGAAGAAGAAGAGGAAGAAAAAGACAAGAGCAGACCAATGTCATCTCCCTCCTCCACTCAACAGCAACGTATCCCTCACATAATGCCCTCCTCCTATTTCATGAACAATGAACTACAGTAAAAACTGAATGACTTTTTAGGAATCGATGTCCAAATGCTCCCTCTTACTCCCTGTGTAGAAATATCTCGCCTTTGGCCTCCTTTCCCTCCCCTCACAAGTTGTTATGGCATCTGCCTATTGTGGTACTACCATACCAAGCACGGTTATTCCCAACAACAACAAAACTACGATCTTGCCACTCCCCTCTCCTTCCGCCACAGCAACCTCCGAATGAAGTCTCTTCGAGCAGGGAAGCCCCAAAGGGTCCTTCTAGATTCAGCGTCGTCCAAAGAGATGAACACGAAGGTCCGCATTAGGGAAAGGTAAATTTCCCTATACTGAAATATCCGTACTTGGAACCTAACAAATTCAAGAAACAACGGTTTTGAGTTCGCAAAGGCAAAAGAAAACATGCGTCCGCAAAGATATCAGGGCGTGAGTTTGGAACGGCAATTCAGGTAGAAAAGAACTCGTTAGGCTTTTTTTCCCCTTTTCTTTCCCTGTCCGACACCACGACCGACCGCTATAGTTATGACACCCGAATTGACACCACGGCCGTTGGTATTTTCATTGCTTTTTTGTTCTCAGCACCCTTTTTCTTTGCCTGCATGTGTTTTTTTTGCTCCTTAGATACTCGAAAGTGACATCAACGTACTTTCCCCCAAATTCAAATTATATGATAGGCCTACCAACAAACGGTATCTATGTCGTACTTAGTACTAGCACTTACCTTTCGACTGTGTCACGGAGTCTACACTTAATTTCTAACCTACCCCTGTCAGTGATTGAAGCACTACACTTAATTTCTAACCTACCCCTGTCAGTGATCAGAGCACAGACAAACAGAATGGCGCACGAAGTTAGCTCACAGCCTCACACAGTCAGACGTCCGACTTAAGATTCCGCAGGCAGGCATATGGACATCATGAGCGGCCATTCAGACTCACCAAAACACAGAAAAACAGACTGTTGCATACTGTGACTGTGCAGACCAGAACAAGAACCGACCTCTCAATACAAAGTACAGGATGACACAACGGAGGAGCGCTGCAGTAGCCTTCAGCGCTAGGCAGTAGTCTTCAGCGCTAGGCAGTAGTCTTCAGCGTTAGCTGTAGTCTTCGGCGCTGGGCGCCCATAGCCATAGCAGTAGTCTTCAGCGCTGGGCGCTGGTATGTGGTAGATCGTAGAGTTGGGAGAGATACTGGCGGAGGCCAGTGGTACTTACCTGTGGCGCCATCGCTCCAGCTCCATCTGCGAGGTACCTGCAT
>BFEA01000424.1:476349-491196 GCA_003427395.1 Chara braunii | reverse complement strand
AAAAAGCTGGAAACCGCGTGCAGCATCCCTTTCCAAAAACAGAATTCCGTCCAGAAATTATCAGCATAAATCGAGAAATGGTCCAAAACAAAAAAAAAAAAAGAAGCAGAACTGGCCGAAAACACTACTAAAATAATAAAATGAAGAAATTAAAATTTGAAAGCAAAAAAAATAATAATAAATAAATAAAATTGAAAGCAAGATAGGTTGGCTCAATGAATGAGAGCCGCGAGCAGCCTAGAGTTGGCCCTATCCAGCCGCCTAACTCAGTTGGTTAGGCATGCAAGTGGCATTCAGGAGGTTGTGGGTTCGTGCCCCACAACAGCGTGCGGCGCACTTAGTACCAACCAGCGATGATAGTCCGCTTGATACCTCTGATCGGTATTAGCAGGGTCCTTGGCCAACACGGGTGCGAGTTTGAGTGTGAGTGTGAGTGGGTTGTGTGTGGTGTGTGGGAGAGTGTTGGCCTTAGACACTGCTGTTATTTGGTTGGGGGTGGGGGACGATGAACAGGGAGGCGCAGCTACTGGCAAAATGCTAGGTCTTTGCGTTAGCCGGACCCCCACCGGCGGCCCCACCCCATCCTTGACCACCATGGTTGGGGCAGGAGGCAACGCTCAGCCCTTCTGTCCTGCTGCTCAGGCTAAGAGGAGATCAACTCCCAACAAACTTACTTTTATCTAGTCACGGTCACTGGTCCAGTGCCGCTCCTACAAAAAAATGCTACGAATAACCGAAGGCCAGTGCCGCTCCTACAAAAAAATGCTACGAATAACCGAAGGCCAGAAAATCTTCCGAATTTACCAGAAAATCTTCCGAATTTACCGTTGCCGGGTCCCATCGGAAAAGGAACAGGCCTCCGAAAAAAAAAATGCAGTCAAGATTATTAAATTTGGCATGACAGCCATCCGAGAATGCTGAAGAAATAACTAAAAAATACCCGTTCACGTCTTGTTCACTTTCTACTCATACGCACCGACCTGCACTACATTTTCATTCAAATGCATATGGGGCCTAGGCTCCCTACTCCTCACTCCCTCCCCTCACAACAAACCCCTTTCCCCCCTTCCTCACCTCTGATTATCCCACCCTCCTACTCCTTCGTCAATATTCCTCCCATTCCCAAAACTTTGAGATCTCCAAAAAAGAGTGCCTTCCCTCTTTCCCATCTTTGCCAGTCCGGCTTCAAATAACTTCCTGGGGTACCCGATTACCCTCATTTCCTTCATGAAAGTCACCAGACTCCACCATAGCGAGAAGTTGGTATTTGTGTTGTCAATGATCCTGCAGATGGTGCTGGATATTGTTCCAAATTTCTGGATCAGGGGAGCATACGAATCAATACTCCGTAGTGTTCTGAAGTGGCCCGTTCTTCCACCCCAGATTGTGTCCAGATTCTTGAAATTCTGAAAACTGAAGATCCAGGCTGGCTGCTTCGTCACAATTAATCTAGTTTCCAAGAATTCGACGATTCCATTCCTACGGTCCGTCCTCTCCAGCACCAAGTCCTTGTGATAGCATTCCCCAATCCTGTCGAGGGTTAGTTCAATCAGCTCCAGCCCCGCCGACATTTTTCTCATCATACCAGCCAAACAACAGTAGGTCATCAATAAATCTGCCTCCGTTGATGTATTTCGCATCAGCACCCAAAGAAGTGACAAACTTGTGCTCCGCATAAATGCATAGTACGTTTGCAAGAGGAGGGCTCGCCCTCCCCCCCATAGGAAGTCCAGTATTCTGTTTCAGAATCTGCGTCATTGAATAGAAGGCGGTGTTATCAAGCTGAAACTTTGTCAAAGTCATCAGATCTGACAGCCTCAGCGATTTCCATCCTGTTTCACCGTGGGACTTTCCAAACGTGGCCTTCTTCCCCTTTTTCTTGATACGGATCCAGTAGTGCCCTTTGTCTTTAAAAAAAAACTGCTTTTAAGATCTGTCCATGAGGTAACTTAGTAAACATGGTGGGTGGGTTGCTTCTTGAATCCCAGTACACTGACATGCAGAAGGCAAATCAGGTGGAGGGAGTGATTGACCTGAACTGCTCTCCCGACCTCCCCTTTCACGGGATGCAGCCTCTGACTCTGAGTTATAGGAGGCCGGAGTCCATGTGGCGAGGGGCCCGCGGTTCCCGTCCCATGTCTCTGTCCCATACTTCCGGTGTAACTAATCAAGAAAAAAACAGAAAACAAATGAATAAAAGAAACTGAAAGCTCGAACTGACATAATGATGGGACTTGCTCGGCAACTTTCTAAGTATACGTGGGAGGAGTTACGGTCTTCAGACATCACAAATGCTGGTTCCATCAGTTCGAATGTGTCTGGAGGAGGTGGACGTGGTCCAAAGACACTACTCGGAACTTCCTTTGAGTCATGGTTTAAGTTTCGAATAGGGAAAAAAACACTAAAATTAAATGCAGTTTTGTCACGGTGGGAGTTCGCAATAAGCAAAACTCCGTCCCTCTGCACACCACGGGCCGACCCTGTAAAAATGACATCTCAGCGCTTACCAGAAACTTTCATGATGCCTTTGTTGCCTTTTTGAACTTGGTGCGTGAGTGACCTGCGGGTACTGCATGTTTTTTTTTCCTATTCGGAACTCATTTTCGTTCGCGGCGTAGTTGGCTCTTCTTTTTCTTAAATCTTTTCCCCAGGGCCATGCTATTCCGTGGCCGTCGTCTCCTCAGTGAAGTGAGGAGACAAGGGCAATGCCTAATGCCATAGATGCGGTCCTTTTTCAGCGCCTGCTATGCCGTCCTTGGAAACAGCCCTGCCCCCCCCACCAACACTGTTCACAATAGCTACCCAGATCCTACCAACTCACTACCAGCGTAGCGCTTCTCTCATGTCAGCATTCTGCTACAGGGTTCTTAACGTTTGAGCTCTGAAGGGGTCATTGTTTCTCGTTGATGATGTTTTTCCCCTTATGCTGTAGGTTTTTGCTTCTCCGAGGACTGAAGCACTGTTAGAATACCACATCCGCCATTAGCCGTTAGGGACTGCCTTCCTCCCTTTGTGCACAATTTACCCGTTCAGGTACTTCCCCCTCCTCTCGTGGTGTTTCACTGTTTCCTTATTCTCCCCTTACTAACTTTTTTTTTTTTTTTTTTTTTCCCAACATTAATCGTCCATCCATTTATTCCTCCCAACTTTTGAAACTATAGTGATTACGGTTCTTCGTCTGTCTGTTTTTCAGATACGGGCGCCTCACATTAATCTCCTCATCGATGCTATATACCTAGGTCAGGCTATTTTAGGAGAACCTACCTTGGTATTCTCTTTGTAGTCCTCTGTTAGCTCTTCACTCATAGGTTGGAATACCCCCTTGCCTTGCTGTAGACTATTATCCAATTGTGAACAGTACATAACCACCCCGTGCCCTTCTCTCCCATCACTCATCCGGGTTGTCCCAACTCCACCGCGCCCTCTCCTCAGAGCCTGACCTACACCTGGTCCAGCCATTCCCAGCTGCCTGGCTTACCTCCTAACTGTTGAGTCTGTTCATGATCCCATGTTCCCCCTCTCTGTCCCTGTGGACTTGCATGCTCCCTATAACATTCAATTTGGTCTCACAGATGAGTCTCTCAGCACTCCTGACACCCCTTCCGAGTCCGTGGGGTGCCCAATTGCAGTCTTGTTTCTGGGGTTTCCTTATTTTTAAGGGGCAATTGCAAAAATAGTGCGTTCTTGAAGTTTGGCAGCAGAAATGTTGTCCGGGTCCGAAAGATCTATTTTTGCAAGGAAAGTGGGGCCCCGCCAGCAAATATTTTTGCTGGAAACTACCGGGACCTCTAAAGCTGCAACGAAAGATACATTTTTGCAACGAAACTTGGGCCCCGCCAATATTTTTGCTGCGAAACTTCAACAGGCGCGCTATTTCTGCAATTAACCCTATTTTGAATCTAGGGCTTCCAGACCAGAGAAAACACAGTACGAGTGAAATGTTAGCACTTCGCGTAGCAACTCACACACATGGAAGCAGGCATCAAACTCACATAGAATACGGAGATCTCAGCATATCAAACAATTAAGCAGCAAAAAAGTACCAGACATATCAGACTGATTTTGTGGAGGTCATTGAGGAATCATACTTCATTGACAAGCTGACACCATTACCTTTTTTTCCCCTTTCATACGAATGATGAGCTTGAGAGACTGCCATGTCTTCACTAACCTGGCACAGGTAAGCCAGAATTATAACTCTTGAAATTATTGAATTCATTTTTGAGTTCCACTCTTGGTTTCAGTTCTGAGGTTTATATTTGGTTTGATTCCTAGTTTCCATCATAATTACTCTTGCTTTTCCATCATAATTATTAATTACTCTTGCCTTCAATGCCTTGTCTTTTGCCCTCCTTGAAAATCCTGAAGACTTAGTTGGTCATTGAATTTACAATTGTTGTTCTGGCTTGTTTCTATAACTATTCCACCTCTTAATTCCAAGTGATATGCACCCCTTCCCTCCCCCCTAGTGTCGCACCCACTCCCACACCACCCAGCCAGCCCTTCAAATACATAACCGAACCCGTGGATAGAGTAAGTGAACCCCCTGGATTGTGTTTCGCGACGAGGGAAGTGCAACTCTTATCAGCTACATAATGCAATAGCATTGAGGCCAAAAAAAAAAAAAAAAAAAAAAAGCAATAGCATTGAGGCCAAGGACTGACCTAAGCGGGTTTCAAACCCTTTGAAAGTTAACAATCACCATTTATGGAGTCCTAGGCATCAAACCCTTTGAAAGTTAACAGTGATCCCCATTTATGGAGTCCTAGGCGATGAGATTCCATCACAAATTACCTGCTCTCCCCGTTCCTCTCGCCCCCCCCCCCNCCCCACCTCCCCTTTCCCTTTCTGTCCCTTTTATACTGATCGATCCAATCCCTGATTTGGCATAGGGGTCACCATATTTGGCTGGATTGGACTGTCGCAAAGATGTTTGACCTTTGCAATACCTGTAATTCCAGAGCTGGCCAACTTTGGAGTGTGCTAGGCAGGTACGTCAGCATACTGTTTGATCGAGCTTGGTGTTCAACATGATATGATCCCATAATATAATATGCTGTTCAGCATACTGCTTGACAAATCCCCCGGCAAGCATTACTGCCTCGGCCAAGATTTCACTGTTTGGCCATATGTGCACAATAGATCTGTGAATATCACCGAAGAATCAGGGAGAGATTTTAAAAGAGTGTGGGGTGGATGCTGATAAATGGCCGTGATACAAGTGATGATATGGTACATACCCAGTGCTAGTTAACCCAGTTGCTGGTGACAGCTACCTAGCATGCGGTAAGAGAAAAGGGAGAAAAAAACACACACAGTTGTGGAACTGGACAAGGACCGGAAGGTTGAGTTCCGAACTAGTTCTCAGTTTCTTGAACTCAACCTCAGTACTTTTTTTTTTTTTTTTTTTTTTTTTTTTTTTTGTTGAAGGCCCTTGTGCAAGGCCTCTATCCCAGTGGTGGTAAGAGAACCACCGGAGTACTACGCTCATCGCTTTCTATTTGTGTGTCCCTATTCCTTCACTCATATGATTAAGCATCGGAAAAAGAACAGGATGGAGAACAAGGATGATGATTTCAGCCGCGGGAATCACAGCTGGAGATGTTCTGAGACATAGTTCCTTTTGTTCCAAAACAGATTAGATTACCAAACACGTGCAAATGAGTAGAATGACAAACACATCTAAATAACTGCGTATGCAAACAGATAATGTATTGAGGTCCTTATGAAATGGGGATTATGGGACCCAGCACTCCGGATGAAATGGAAAGAGTGCAACCTGGTAATGCTGTGCAAGAATCGGTAATTGATTCAACTCCTTATGAAGTGGGAAAAGTGCTGGGTAATTCATGAAGTAGAACGCCTCAGCAGGCACTATGCATGAGTGAAATGCACGAGAGCACATGATTGAGAGAGAGGTGGAGAGAAAGCAAACAGAGACAGGCCAACGAAGGGAAGAGGTGTGAGAAATGAAGCAGGAATGTATGAGAGCCCTTGATGAACTTTTTTTTTTTTTTTTTTTTTTTTAATTCCTTCACCAGTGTTAGTGGTGCTGGTAAGAGCAGACACCACTAGCACCCGGGGAGGGGCTCCATCTATTGGTTGGGAGCGACACCTGCTGGAAAACGGGCCCAGCGTCCCATATACAACTGAATTTGGAGGATATCAGAAAACACTTGTGGGGAGTTCCTGCCAGCATTGATTACCCTGGGGTCCAGGGGATTGACTGAGCAGGATATTGGGGGGAAGGGGAAACCTCTTCACCCTGAACCCAGCGCCAGTGAATTGACACGTGATGACCTCAATTTTTTATGATACCATCCATTTCAGCATGCGAGAGTCATATTGGAGGGAATGCCATTGATTGCAACTCAAGGAGTGGAGTGAGATCAGGTTCTCATGCAAGGAGTGGAATGAAATCAGGTTCCGATGCAAGAAGTGGAATGAAATCAGGTCCATCAGGAAAGACGAGGGATGAATAAAACAAGAAGAAAAATATATGGGAAGGTGGACCCAGTTTCCAGCAGCTGGCAGCAGGTGATGCTGCCCATCAATGGACTGCGAGCAACCAACGTGGACTACTTGGGGGAGGCTCTCTCTTCACTCCCCACCGTAGACCCAATCTGTCTTTTCAAAGAAAAAGGGAAAAAAGAGAGAGAAGAAAAAGAATCGGAAGATCGACCCAATGTCATTTCCCTCCTCCACTCAACAGCAACATCTCCCTCACATAATGCCCTCCTCCTCTTTTATGAAAAATGAACTACAGTAATAACTGAATGACTGATTATGAATTAATATCCGAATGCTCCTACTTACTCCCTGTGTAGAAATCTCTCTCCTTTATCCTGCTTTCCCTCAACTCTCCACGTGTGTCATGTGATGATAACTACCGATGGTCGTACTACCATACCAAGCGTGGATATTCCCAACAACAGCAAACATACTATCGTCCCACTCCCCTCTCCTCCGCCATAGCCAACCTCCGAATGAGGTCCTCTTCCAGCAGAGGGCCCTGCTCGGTCGTACTACCATACCAAGCGCGGATATTCCTAACAACAGCAAACAGACTATCGTCCCACTCCCCTCTCCTCCGCCATAACCAACCTCCGAACGAGGTCCTCTTCTAGCAGGGAACCCGAGCAGGGCCCTTCTCGATTCAGCGCCAACCAAAACGATGAAGCTGAAGGTCCACATAAGCCGAAGGTAAGCCTCCCTATACGGAAACATCCCTCACCGGTACTTAACACATTCAAGTTATATCACAGGAATCCCTCAACGCCGTTAACGGTACTTAACACATTCAACTTATATCACAGGCCTACCAACAACCCTCAGTATGTCAGTATCACTTACCTTTCAACCACGTCGCTGAGTCTGAAGTTCTGACCTCTCTTTTTTTTTTTCTTTTTTTTTTTTTGTTAACAAACGTGCTGGAAACCGGGAACTGTGTCCCAGGAATACTGGTAGCCCCCATCCTTCTTTCAGTCCCTTTGCCTGGCCCGGGTTCAAGAAGGAGGAGCCACTGGGGGGCACCAGTGGGACCTCCTTCCGTCTCCCGTCCCCAAAAGCCACCTATCTTCTAAACTCATTAATTTCCAACCTACCCCTGTCAGTGTTCGAGGCACAAACAAACAGCATGGCATACCATGTCAGCTCACAGGCTCGCACAGTCAAATCTGGGACTCAAGATCCCGCAGTCAAGCATATGGAAATCATGAGCAGCCCCTCAGACTCATGCGTGGCACTGTCCATGTTTCCCATTTTTCCTATTTCCCATGCGTTTTGCTTTTCGTTGTCCTTAAAATTAACGCAGCCGTGGCAGCAGAGTGGCTCACCGTATTGTGTTTGTTTCATGGCGAAATAAGAAGCTGTACTGTGTAGTGCTTTGCGGCATCCATGCAAATCGAAACCATACAGAGATGATTAGCATGGCCCCGATTCAAAGATGATGCATATCGAGAAGTGCTCCCAAAAGAAAGGAAGAGTTGTGGAATGTGGAACGGGTAGGGCTACCTGCATGGCACTCCCACCCAACTGCATTGCTTGTGTCTGATTTACAGAAAGCCAGTGTGCCCCCCTGTTTTCCCCTCAGGCTGGACCTCGGTCTACCAGATTGCGAGTATGGCGCTGCCCTTGCGGTAAGCCAACAGCCACCGCGCCGGAGGAATCGTTGCCTAACGTAGGCCCGGTAGGCCCTCCTGTTCTCCATGTCCATCTGCATTCCTTGCCTAACGGGTCCTGGAGGAGAAACTATGCTGCTTTGAGAGATTATCCTGCTTAGAAAACTACGTCCACACGCTCCTTACCTGTGCAAATTGTAAAGTTACCCACTCTTCTAGATAGAACAGGCAAACTACAGAAAGAACCAGGCAATAGCATCACCACCTCTGTCAGGTCTCTCCTCCTGACGTCTGCGAGGGAGCAAACGTCACAGTTCCGCCTTGGGAGAGTGACTTGACCCTCACCAGAGTTTGCGCGCTCTGATCATTAACGCAGATAACCATCCGTCTAGGCTTGCCCATAATGGAAAGTCACAAAGGGACAAAGGCAGTTTTCCTCATTTGCATTCCTTCTCTGCCCAGAGAGAGGGAGAGACCAATAGAGAACATTGAGGTCCTGAGCATGCAGAAGAAGGCCCAGGCGAAGGCACCATGATGGGATAATTGGTGGAAAGCGCCCACGCAAAAACCTTTTCGGTTTTGGGCGCCGAAGTATCTGACTTTTGGTACTACCGGCCCAAACTTATTCCTTGTGGGTGAGGGGTCGTGGCCACAGCTCCGTTGGCCTGTTTTTACCGGACAATGAATCTGGCACTGTTTTTGAGCGGGATTCATGAACCGGTAAGGCCATTCTTTTTCAAGATACCCTACCTAGACCTCGTTCTATCTAATAGGGGTACCACTTTCTGCCTCTTCTACATCAGAATGAATCTGGTGCTGTTTGATGTGCCAGATTCATGATCCGATAGGGCCCTTGGAGGGACACATGGGCCGGTAGTACGCCAGTAACGCCACATGGAAAAGTTTGGGCATTTAGTACCAAACGGCAGACCTTTGGGCGCCCAAAACAGAAAAGCTTTTGGCGTGGTCTCTTTCCACCCATTATCCCACAATGGGGGATAATTGGTGTACCAATAGGCAGACCTTTTCCTTCCACGAATGATCCCATCATGGTGCCTTCGTCTGGGCCTTCTCCTGTCTACTCAGGGCCTAAACGTTCGCTTTCCACCACGTATCCCCACGATGATGGACCTGGACGACACCCAGCTTCACAGTCTTCACTTACTTTGACGAGTCGACCCCAAGTGTGGGTCGAGACCAAAGCCTGGAAAATGGTTTCTCAGAAGGTCCGCCAGCAGTTGAAACTCAGGCTCGTTCACTATATCACAGTCATGGATGGAGTGGGATTCGAGGACAGATTTCCAGGCTTCGACAATATCGAGGAGAAGACAGTTATCCCTGTGAGTTGCCAACGCATTTAGAGCCTTGCAGGCATTCAGCTTTGTATTCTTCGGTTCTTCTTCATCCACAATCAGATTTGCCAAACTCTTTAATATCACCCACAAGGTTGCGTCTGTTTTTGACACCTTTGGCACCGCGGTGCGAGAGTTTGCCTGGGTGGCGTTGAAAACCTCGTCAATCTCGTTTCTTAGAAGATCGAAGTGGTGAGCCAGGAGATAAGACAGCAATCTAACAGGACTCCGCTGGGCCCATCCCAGTTTAGGAAGATGGCTATCGCCCCTCCAAAACCGGGCTATGAACTTCCGCCAGCTGTCCCCTCTGAGGTTAAAAGTTGACAATTCAAGGATATAACGAACAAGGTTGGTGACGAGCCTTCTTTTCTCCTGTGTGATCAGTCTGGGGGCAATGTCGCTATCAATCTGGAGCTCCACCCTAAGGTTGAGTCCATTGGGGGGGTGCGGGTCATCCGAGAAGTAGTGCAGGAACAAGTCGCAGAGTGCAAACAATACATAGCTCTGGACTGCGTATACGCATGCCACCGTCATCTGAAGGAGATGTGTCAGCTCCGCCACTTCGAAAGGGAACAGCTGATGTGAGCCAAGGCCATAATAACACGAGAAGAGGTAGGCTAATTTAACTTAGTATACATGAGACGCCCAGTGTGACAGAGCAACATCGACGATCAGCGGAAGTGCTCTGGACTCTCGAAAAGCGCCTCGAGGGGGTAGGATCCACGACTCTTCACCTTCCAATTCCTTCCAATTGTGGTGAACGCCGTAGATTGTTTCCCGCCAAGGTGCCTTGCATTCGAGGGTGGCGTCGGTAGAAAGCTGTGCGAAGCTGTGGACTTTCTCCAGCCTCACTGAATGCGCATAAGGTGAGCCGTATTGCATTATGTGGTTGAGGACCACAAAGGTGTGCTCGCAGCTGCCGTCAGTCAATTTTCCACCTGCTGCCATGTTGGCCATCACTTCGACAAGGCTTTTACCATGTTCGCCGCAGAACATAAATTTTTGGACTTGGTATTTTATGCAGAGCGCAGAAAGTGCTACGGCGGCATTCTCCTGGAGCTGAGGAGAGGCGCGGGAGGTCACAGCATTCCACAGAGATAATCCCACTCTGCCCAGCGCAAGGACATTAGCGCCATCAAGCGGATCGTACGGATCCGATATGCCCGATGCCTGTTCCCACGTCCCTATCTGGAACAAGTGACTGAGGACCGCAACCGCCCGTTCTCGGCATGCCACGGACCTGTGGGAGCAGCCAACCCAGCTTTGACGATCAAGGCGCAAACGTGCTGATCGCGGCTCTTGGCGAACCGTGCCAATGAGTCCAGGGCCATCTCCTGATCCATACTCAGCTCGTTGGATTGCTCATCGGGATAAAAAGGTGTGTATTTGTAGCAAAGGATGGGACGGAACGCATGCTTGAGCAGCTCTTCCGCGCTAAGGAACCAATGTCCAGGCAGTCCGCAACTCCCATCGGCTTGGTAGGCGCACACTGCAGGTAACAGAGGGTGTTGCTTGCAGTGCAAATACCACACGAGAGCTGATAGATCTTCGATTACCCGGCTCTCTTCAATGGCCCGCGGTAAGTTACTTACGGCCTCCCTGCTCTCTCTCGACGCGCCAGGCTTCCAGGTGTCGGTTGCACTGCGGCGCAGTGCTCGCCTCACCAAAAGGCGCTTCAAACCTAAGACAAGGGAGAAAGGTGTGGAATGAAACGAATTGAGACAGACGATGACGACGGAGAGAATAACCTCCACAATGACGACGCCATAGCAGCAGTGCATCATCTCTACAAGCCTGTCAAGCCCTGGATCCTCGATGGCCAGTGCTTTTTGAGAACGAACACGCCCAGCGAGCGTCCCAGCCAACACTCCCTGCGTTAGGGTCAGTTTCAACATCGTTTCAACGACTCTTCACCGATGTAGGTTACTTCTTCTTTGCATTCGAGAGAGGCCCAGTGTGACAGAGCAACATCGACTACAACAGGAAGTGCTCTGGACTCTCGAAAAGCGCCTCGAGGGGGTAGGATCCACGACTCTTCACCTTCCAATTCCTCCAGATCGTGGTGAACGCCAAAGATTGCTTCCCGCCGTGGTGCATTGCATTCGAGGGTGGCGTCGGCAGAAAGCTGTGCGAAGCTCTGGACTTTCTCCAGCCTCACTGAATGCGCATAAGGTAAGAAGTAATGCATTATGTGCCTCATGACCTTGAAGGTGTACCTGCAGCGGGCGTCCATCAGTTCACCACCTGCTGCCATATTGGCCAGCTGTTCGAAAAGGGTTTTACCCGCTTCGCCGGAGAACAGAAGTTTTTGGAATCGGTAKCTCAAGCAGAGAGCAGCAAGTGTTACGGCGGCATTCTCCTGGAGCTGAGGAGAGGCACCGGAGGCCAAAGCATTCAGCATAGTGAATCCCACACTGGCCAGAGGAAAGACACCAGCGCCATCAAGCGGATCGTACGGATCCGATATGCCCGATTCCCGTTCCCATTGCCATATCTGTGACAATTGACTGAGGACCTCGACGGGCCGTTCTCGGCATTGCACCGACCTGTGCGTGCCAACGACTTGCAAAGGGCATCAGTATCCACCCCTTCTCTGACGATCAAGTCGCAAACCTTCTGATCACGGCTCTTGGCCAACCGTGCCAATGAGTCCAGGGCCATCTCCTGGTCCATGTTCAGCTTATTGGATTGCGCCTCGGGAAAGAGAGCGTTGTTTTTGTAGCAGCTGATGGGACGGAAAGCATGTTTGAGCAGCTCCTCCGCGCTAAGGAACCAATGTCCAGGCAGTCCGCAATTCCCATCGGCTTGGTAGGCGCACACCGCTGGCGAAGAACTCCTGAACGAACGTTCGGGTCAGTTTCAACATCGTTTCAACGACGAGAACGGCTACGCAGAGCCAGAAAGCCGCTCTCTCCATGATCTGGCCGAAGGAACCGAGGACGATGAGGACCAGGGTGATAAGGAGCCAGCCAAGGATCTTCTCTACGTGCTCTAGCAAAATCAGCCTCTCAATCTGCCCTTTGACGCCCTCCGAAGGGGGCGGCAAATCCCTGGTGGCGTCACGGAGCAGATCGAAATCTAAGCGATTATGACCTGGTTCAGCAGCCTCAGAGGAGCCATAAACGCGACGACGGAGTAACCTGTCGATTGCGGAGGCCTTGCTCCCCATGTTGGCTTACTAAAGTTGCAGTACAGGAGGGCTGGAGGAGACTTTGAGAGCTGTGACGGCCTGGATGCCTTTCAATCGTGCGGCTGCTGTCATCTGTCTGGTCGGACCCAATCGCTCCAGGAAGGAAGATGGCCGATAGCTGCAGAATTGGGATAGTTCGTAGAATGTGTGCACGCCAAAACCTTTCCGTTCTTACTTTGTAGTCTAGTCTGGTTAGGATACCTGGCTCTCATCCAGGCGACCTGGGTTCGAGTCCCAGCCACGGAAAAAAAAGGATAACTAGGTTCTGGGCACCCGAAACTCGGCCGTTTGGCTCCAGGAATACGGCCGATAGCTGCAGAATTGGGATAACTGGTAGAAAGTGCCCACTGCAAAACCTTTCCGGTCGTCCTTCGGGACATCCGTTAAAATTGGAACGATACAGAGAAGATTAGCATGGCCCCTGCGCAAGGATGACACGCATAAATCGAGAAATGGTCCATTTTTTTTTTTTTTCTAAAAAAAAAAAAAACTTTTCCGGTTTTGGGCGCCCGAAACTCGGCCGTTTGGTACTACCGGCCCAAACGTCTTCAGCCTGGGTGAAAGGCCCCTTCGCGCCGTGGCCACATCTCCCTGGGCCTGCAGAATTTACCTAGTTATGCGTGAGCGATCGCACCGGATTATCTCCCATGGCGAGAAAGCTCCGAGGATCGGAAGCTGCCGTTAAATAATCTAGGGTCGCGGCAAATTCGCAAGTCCGGAAACTGCTCAGGAATGCCAATACTTCAGGGAAAAATCGTCACTCCTCCCGCTTTGAATCCGTTCTACTGTGTTAAACAAAAACGAGCGCAGGTTTCCTACTGATCGTGGAAAGGTGGTATGGAAAACAACGTCTTGTACTCTGCTTCAACGGGTAACTCCAACCGTGATTGGCTTTCCTAGTGGAAGACACGATAATTATTATATACTTAAGACCATGACCGTGGTCGTGGTGGTGGTGATGACGCTGGCACCGCTGAATCTGCTGCTGATGATAATGAGCAGTCTTGGCCAGATCGGCCTTGAAACTCTTCCCGAAAATGTCAGACAGGCAGCGTGGATATCATAATCACAATGGTGATGATGATGATGATGATGATGATGATGATGATGATGATGATGATGACCGTGATGGTGATGACGTTGATGGTGATGATGGTGATGGTGATGGTGATGATGACTATCGGATAGCGACGATGAAGACGGCGTTGCTCCACGTACCTCTAATGAAAACTATAGCATTTTCTAGAACCCCTCCGCAGCTATGCTCATGCCTTTTCCTCTAGAACTTCAAGTGAGAAACGACCTATACATATTCGTATAAAGCAATACTTATGTATAAACTGATGGCATTTCTTGTGCCTTTTCTTGTCCCGGCAAGTCACTGCGTCCGAGCCTAAACCACCTTCCCCTTTTTTTTTTTTTTTTTTTTTTTTTAATGTAACAATCCCTTCACTGCGCTCCACCGCACGCTAACCAGTTAAGCGCAATTGGACGCAGGTAGAAGCGTGAGCGAGGAAGAATTCAAGAAATAAAGCAAATGAGCGGCGGCACATTCGAGTTCTCCACGGGGAGGGATTTTTTTTCAGAAAAAGAACCCTCAAAGTCTTCCTCTTTTTTTCTTGCGTAATTTTGAGGAGTCCTTTGCCGCTATGCTCGTGCCTTTCCCTGCGCTAGTTCCTAGCGCTATGGTAGTTCCGGGGCGTAAAGGGAAACTCGGGCGAGACACGATATATATAAATAAATAGATGAAGCCCCTCCTGCTAACGGGCGACTCGTTGGAAACGGACGATATATATAAATAAATAGATGAAGCCCCTGCTAACGCAATCATGTGAAAAGTCATAAACTACTAGTAATGTGAAAACGTGAAATGAAGATATATCAGCTGCTATAACTGTTGCGACAAGCAATTTTCTTTTGCTCCTCTCTCTCTCTCTCTCTCTCTCTCTCTCTCTCTCTCTCTCTCTCTCTCTCTCTCTCTCTCTCTCTCTCTCATCCCGCCAAAAACCCTCCCATCTACAGCTGGAGAGCGTCCGTTGCTCAAAGACTATTCCAGCATCCCCCTTGATTGTTCAAATACAAAACACTATACAACACGCCATTGGAAAGAAAAGAGGACTCCATCTACGACAACCGATTGAAAGAGGAGAGTAGGCTCCCTATTCACCCTTCCACGTAATAATAC